>JARHVA010002600.1:1825000-1857500 GCA_037957365.1 Torreya grandis
ACCAAGCCATATGATATACCTGACTTAGACAAACACTTTGCCACCATAGTTTTGATAGAACTCTACTTCATTATATAAATTATTCAAAATAAACATTATAATTATGTGAAGTTCATTAAGGATTATGTCAAGCCTATAATATTAGGGTATTGCTAGCTAAAAATCTCCTATGTAATAGGTATTATTGGCTAACTATGGATATAGATGCAACTACATATGTTAAACAATGTGACAGATGTCAAAGGCATTCCAATCTGAGTCATTCCCCAACCAAAAAACTTAAACCAATGCTTACACCATGGTTTTTTACAACATGGGACCTCGATGTCATTGGGAAGATAAATTTTACCTCTTTTAATGGCCATAAACACATCCTTACTGCTATCAAATATTTCAGTAATTGGGTTGAAGCTATACCCCTCACTTACATGAATGGAAAGCAAATTTCCAAGTTTATCTTCAATCATCTTATTTTTCATTATGGTATCCCATCAAAAATTATATCTAATAATGATATATCATTCATAAACAATGTTGTCAAATTTCTATATACTGAGTACAACATTACTGAACATTTTTATATAGCCTATTACCCATAAGGTAATGGCTAAGCCAAAACATATAACAAAACCATTTTAAACATCCTTATAACTATTATCAATGTTTTTGGCCATTATTGACACCTTGAAATCTTTTGTAACCTCTGAGCCTATCACACCCCAATTGGAGCCACTCCATATTCCCTTGTATATGGAACTGAGGTCATTATTCCCATTGAGGTCACATTACCTTCTCTACACATCTTTTCTAAGCATGTCTTAGACAATGAAGATTACATATTTGCTTTCCTATAATAGCTAGAGTTACTTGATGATAAATTCAAGGCCATAGTCAACAACCTTCAAACATACTAGAATAGACTTCGTGGCTACTTAACTAATTATTCAAACATTAAGACTTCAATCTTTGGGATCTTACTCTTTAATAAAATAAATTTAATACCATGACTGATAAGAAGTATAAGGGAAAGTTCAAACCCAATTGGATAGGTCCATACATCATTATTTCAAATAATGGCTATAGAACATACAAGCTCACTACACTAGATAGGGATGAACTTGATGAGTCAATGAACATTATACACCTTAAAAGTTACTTCACTTGAGAGACCTAGAATATTGTTTATGAGTACCATTTCCATTGTACCATAATATCAATATTCCTTTTTATACCATACAATTTACCATTATACCATACCCTTTTCTATTGACCAAAGTTGTCTTTACCCTCCCTACCTAATCCCTTTGATCTTAGTTTCAAACCATTATTTTTTTGGGTACCATCAATGAGAAGATTCAGATCAAGTTTTAGCATTTTATTCTATATTCTAGACAAAGGTCATATTTTAGAACTATATGACAGTGGTTTGGTAATTACATCCTTTATTTCTTATTTCATTTCATTTTGAGTACTACTAATTATAAATTCCTTTGGGAAAATTAGTATCATTGACCTATTCCATTATGTCATAATTATAACTACAACTAGGAAAATTAGGAAAAAATACTTTTATTATGCCTTGAAGTACCACTTTACTATTCTTATGTCATACTATGTTATTTGCCTTCTTTATCTATTATTATGAACTTAATACTACATAGTTAGATTTATCCACTTTAAGGTGGAACTAAAGTGACTTTAGGTCCTAATAGGACTATGTAGATATCTCTCAATTTATGTTGAGGTTAAATCCTTCACCCCTTTAACATGTTCTTTCTATTTTGTGAGAAATTTTAGTTTCAATGCTCTCACCATTTTACTAGTTGGACCATTTAGTATCTCATCATCCTTAATTGAGTTGAGATATATCAAAAATGAAAAAAATATTTGAAAATGATATATAAAATCCTAAAAATCATCAAATCAACCACTTCTTTGCCTTAAGGATTCTAGGATCCCTAGTTATATCACAAGAAACCAATTCTCATTTAGTTTTCCCCATCATTACTGGCTTTACATGCCACACTCTCACAATTTCATGAGCAATTTAAGTTTGAATGTTCTTATTATTTTGTGAGTTATATTATTTAGTATCTCATCATCCTTGATCTAGTTGATATACTTATAAAATTCAAAAAACAATTGGAAAATGATCTACAAAATCCTACAAATAAACTACTTCTCTACCTTAAGTATACTACGAACCCTCACTAAGTCATAAAAAACCACTTGTCATTTAGTTTCCCCATCATTATTGGCCTAAAAACCCATAGTCTTTCCATTTTATGAGAAAATTCCCATATTACTCTACAACATCAATCATGTTTTTATTGATCATCACTTTATTATATTCCATCTCCTGGTAAAACTACATTTGGCCTAAATTTTATGTTGGGAATTGCATCTATGAAACTATGTAGGGCACATATTTATATGCATAATATTTCCACACTTTTATTAATTACTAAAACTTTTTATCTTGTAAAAACCCATCGAGTCTCAATCTTTCTGAGTGCAGGCCTTAAGGGGTACACCAAGAAAGTGGTGGGCATACCATTGGTGTTTCATAGGATTGTTGTCTCTTTTTTCAATTTTTATCTACTCACTTGTCTCCTAAAACCATCATCCCTGAGCTTATTCTTTTTTATTGTACCTATTCTAAGCCTTTTTTACATATTCTCCTCCTTTTTCTAACCTAAATCATGTTTTTCTAGTTGGCTATGCTAGGTCGACTGGGTCGACCTTATATAGTTTCAAGATATTTTCACTTAGGAATTAGGTGATCCTTTGGATTTAATAGCTTGGGACTTAGTGAATTATTCTCTAAAATTATGCTAGGTTAACTAGGTCAACCCTATAGATCAAGATTTTTAGAAGGGTCAAGGGTTAAATCCACCTATATATACAATTTCACTTACATAATTTACTAAAGAAAAGAAAAATAAGAAGTAAGAGAGAATTAACATATGTTTTTTGACCATTATACTTGAGAAGTATATATTAGGGTTCCATACTTTATTTTTAGATATGGATCTTATCTTGTGGAGAAGTATTTTAGATGCGTTGATAGGTTGTGTAACCTAGGGTTGATTTGTATTTGTCATCCTTACATACCACAACAACATATTTTGAATCACCTTAAACAAGGGAAAGATTGAGGCTTGGTGAGTTCATCTTTAAATAACCTTGACAAATGCTTTTAAATCCTACTAACTATGTCAACTAGGTTGACCAAGCTTTGATAAACCTATTGTTGAGTACCTAAAATGTACAGGGTCGACTAGGTTGACCTAGTAGTCTGAATTTAATGTCTACAAGTCTAAAAATTTATACTATGTCAAATGGGTTGACCTCGTAGCTTAAACCTAGAAAAGAACCTGCATAAATAAAATAGAATCATATGGATATGACTGTGTGTTAAGCCTACACACAAAATTTAGTACTATGTCTATACATTCAACCTAACATCCAAATATATGAAAAATAAAAATATAAAATGATGAAAAAGGTGAAATAAATCCTACAAGAGTTATATTCATGTTAGTTTCACCAAAATGTATTCAATCAAAAATGCATCATATCTATAAATCAATCCTAACTCAGATAAGATAGATCATACCATACACTTTTGATTAGGGATACATTTATTAAGTGGGAACATGACCAATATGGGATCCACTAGACCTGATTAGGGGATCTCTTGATATAATACACCATGTTAAGGAGGGTTTCAAATCCTATAGTCTAACACAGTCACTTAATAACCCT
The DNA here is from genome assembly GCA_037957365.1 of Torreya grandis. NCBI lineage: Eukaryota > Viridiplantae > Streptophyta > Pinopsida > Cupressales > Taxaceae > Torreya > Torreya grandis. The sequence goes on from JARHVA010002600.1 coordinate 1,828,769, forward strand.
AAGGTAGTCTTGAGTTTTGATATTTTAGCTATACTAATAACAAGTAAATTAAATCTACTCTAGTGTTGACCAAAGCTTGTGGCATAAAGTGGGGTTTATAAATAATAAAACTAAACATGCATGGAAGACATATACTCAAATAAATGTATATGTAATTCTAATACATGGAAGAGAAGCAAAAATGCATATCTATCTACTCTTATAAAGGTTAAATAAAGTTAGGAATACTTACCTTTGAATATGAACCCACCAAGCCTCAATGCCTCCCTTGCCTAAGGTACTTTACAAGAGGTTATTGTGATATGTAAGGATGACAAAGACAAATCAACTCTAGGATACACAATGTATCAATGCATCTAAAAGACTTCTCCACAAGACAATATCCATATATCCAAAGAAAGTATCAAACCCTAAGATTTACTTCTCAAGTAGAATGGTTAATAAGTAGATATTAATTTTCTCTTCTTATTTTTATTCTCTTTGATAAATTATGGAAATTAACTTGTATATATACGCATATTTGACCCTTGACCCTTTCAAAAAATTTATCCAATAGGGTCGACCTAGTCGACCTAGCATAATTTCAGAGAATAATTCACTAGGTCCCAAGCTAGGTTGGCCAAATGTTAACCTAATTCCAAATTGAAAATATCCTAAAATTGTATAGGGTTGACCTAGTCAACCTAGCACAACTGGCTAGAAAAATGGGACTTAGGTGAGGAAAAGAAGGATAAAATGTAATAAATGCCTATAATGGGTACAATAGAGAAGAACAAGCTTATGTATAATTGTTTTAGGAGACATGTGTTTATATAACAAGTTTAAAAAGGGACAACGATCATTTGAAATACCAATGTTATACCCACCCCTTTCTACTTCACCCCTTAAGGTGTGCACTCAGAGAGATTAAGACTCAACAGGTTCTCACAAGATACAAATTGTCAGTAATCAATAAAAGTTTCAAAATATTATGTGTATACAATGTCCACTTGCCTAATGCATCAAGAGATAACTTAGCCACCCCATTCATTTTCATCTATTCCCCCCATCTTGTTTTCTTGTTTTGCTATCTCCTATACACTAGATGAAATTTTGATCGTCTTATTTATTATTCTATTTGCACTAACATTATGATTAACCATTGATGTGTTTAATTTTTTTTTCTCATCATTTTTGTGTTTTATGCCTTTTTATTTCTTCCTATTTATTTTTTTGTTTATTTAAAAAATTTATTTGTTTTCTTGTTGTGCCTTTATTTAGTATTTTTATTTTCATTGGGTGATTCCTTGTGCATTATACTTAATTCCATACATATTCATATGTCAACATCATCATCATGGTTTTTATCATTGGTGTATTATTTTCACATGTTTATTAGATCATGTATCAATCCTTATGCATATTTTGGATAATTTATCATGGTGTTTTATCAGGATTCCTACCATCACATGCTAAATAAAAATTTAGCGTAGGAAATCTTACAAGAAATGTAGACATGATACTTCTACTTGGCACCTAAAAAATTATCGATCTACCCAAATCAATCCCCACAAATAAAGTAATTAGATCATGATATAATTTTAATCTTTTCTAGATAGGATGTACATATCCATTCTAGTTAGTTGCCTAAATTCATCTCTCTCCTCTATATAAACTCACTCTTGCTCTGTGAGAATGGATTTATGATGCAATCCCCCTTTTCCAAAATTTACATATTAATCCACTCATTCGACCAATGATTATAGTTAACTTTGGGCAAATCATTGTGTCTCATCCCACTTAATGCACCAAATATTATAACCACCTTTGGTCAAATCATTGTGTATCATCCCACCCATAGATATAATGATTATAACCATCTTTGGGTAAATCATTATACTTCTACCTAACTAGGACACGTTTTCATTGTGATAATGATTATAAACACCTTTGGGCAAAATATTGTCTCTATTTACTCAATTGGGGAATTTTTATCCTACCAATAACTATAAATACCTATGACAAATCATTATTTTCCATTTTAAATGATTATAACCACCTTTGGGAAAATCATTCTCTTGTTACACTAATATTTTTTTTAATGATTATAACTAACTTTGTGAAAATCATTATCTTTTTTATCCCATATATGCTGATGATTATAACCACATATGGGCAAATCATATTGTTTATCGACCTAACTAGGGTAACTCACTACGCAACTAATTATAAATACTTGTGGGAAAATTAATCTTTTCGACCCACTTTACCTTTTGGTCCCATAATTTTAATTCTTCTAAGGGATGAATTTCCAACATTATTTTTTGACCACTCCCTCGAGGGGGCATCTAGAACTCATCCACTGTCATTTGAATTAGTAGGCATATGGGAACATTTCATTCTTTAAGAAGATGTTACTGTGCTTATATCTTGTAACACCTTTGCAAATAGGGGAAAACTGTAGACACCTAATTATGGCCATAATTAGATTCTAACTAGATTTTAGACTAATTCCTACCAACCATTATAATTCAACATAGGAATCATTGAACATCCCAAATTTACTCATACATCATTCATCAATGCTCAGAATCATGTTATGACATCCCCTTTTAGGTTATTATATTGTATTAAATAATAACTTCTAATAGATTCATCCCTAATCATCTTACAACGTCAAAACTATCAATTTGACCTATAGACCTTTTAAATGGGGTACTCAAACAAATATCAAATCTAGAAAGACCTAAAGAACTAATCAAAATCAATTAACAAGTTAAACAAGATTAAATTCCTAATTATATTATCTATTTGAAACTAATGAATATTTAAAAAAAGAAATTCCAAAATTTACAATATTTAAGCCTTTCATCATTACCATTATGAGTTGTTAAGCTCTTTTAAAATATATTAAAATATTTAATTTGAGATTCATGCCTAGTAATTTTAAAATCATAATTAATTGACATCTATTAACTCAATGAGAGTTAATTTTAACTCACCTAGGTTTAATTTAAACCTATTCCAATCATAAACTCAACCTTAACTCACCTTGGGTGAGATTTAATTCATAAATAAATAAATACAAGGCCTTCCCTATTAAATTCTAAGCTATTTTGGTGCAAAGTTATTATGCTCAAATATCTTCAACAATATCTTTTGGTGTAGTGTTATAATGACCAAATGCCTTGAAATTAGTGTTACCCTACCCAAATATTAAGCCAAAAAACATCAAATCCAAGGTGATAAGGAGATAAGGAGCCAAACAAACTCCATTTTCAAAGACTTCTTGATGCATAAGCTGAATAATCCATTTGGAAGCTCCAAATAAAGTAAAAGACATGTTTATTTTATGTTTTTATTATTCTTTCACATATATTTTGTTACCTAAACTCTTCCTAGTTTATAGGATATATGTGTTAGGATTTTAGTCTGTTGATTTCCTTTGTTTTATGAGACTAACACAAGACTAGCTCCCCTCCATGTAAAATTCCTAGTTAATAAATAGCATCCATTACTTATAGGTAATTATTCCCTTGAGTTTGAAAAATGGAAAAGGTATTCCATTAGGCTCAATTCAACTCATTAAATTATAAAAAAAATATTCTTGTAAAAAAATTATGAAGACATTTATTTGATGTGTGTTTTAAGAGAACATGTAATGGGCATCCTGGATAATTTACATCATAAAATAGGTAGTGGACATACCTCATTCAATGAGACAAATCATAAGATATTTAAAATGGGATACTACTTGTCTAATTATTTTATATATGCCTTAATCATTTTATAACATGACATGAATGCTAGGTATTTGTAAAAATGGAAGTAAACACTACCATGCCCCTAAAACTAGTCATTGAGGAATGGTACTTTACTCAATGGTGTCTTGACTTTGCTGGACTAATTAATCCAATCTCTTCAATAGGGGATAATTTTTTCGTAACAAACACTGATTATTTTATGAGATGGATATAGGTTATGGTTACCAATAATTCCAAATCTCAAGATGTGATCAAGTTCCTAAAATAAAGCATATTGACTTGATTTAGGATTCCCACCTCCTTAGTATGTGACAATGGTTTAGATTTTTATTTTATTGGATTTATAGAATGGGGCCATGATAACTAGATTAGAATCAGGTTCTCATTTAACTATTATCCATAATGTAATAGAGGTTCTGAGTCCACTAAATATAATTTAATGGATACCATTAATAAATTATCACAATAAAAACCTAGGGAATGACACCTACTACTTGAATATGCACTATGGGTAGATAGAACAAGACATAATAAATCCCTCAAGGATTTACCTTTATCACTAGTGTATGGATAACAACCCAATTTTCCCATCACTCTCAAAATAACCAATGTATTAGTTCATTAAATATTATATGGGAGAATATGAAATAATCTATTATAGGTTACTTGACATAGTCTAGATCGATGATACAAAAATTGAAGCATTTCATATCTTCAATAAACACCAACATATTATCAAAATGTGGTTTGAAAAAAGATCTAAAATTAAGGCTTTTAGGATTTTATAATTATACATTTTATGCGATAAATCACATGAAAATAAAGGACAACAGGACAATTTCACACTTTTATATATTGGGCCTTATCAAATATCATAAATCTTAAGTAAAAATGTTTTTCATCTGAAGGATCTCCAGGGTAATAACCTCACCTTTCTAGTAAATGGGTAGTTTTTGAAGCATTGTTTCATGGTTATTCTAGTTGGGAATGGGTCTAAATGATTATGAGTTTGAACATAGAAGTAGGAGTAGTTTACATATACTACTTTATATAGTAGATTTTTTATTTTCTTTTATTTTATCTCATTGATAGATTTATTGTCTTCTTAGATTAGTTTCTTATTTTGTGCATTTTATTTCATATTTAGTTACATTTATTTCTATATTAGTTTCTTCTCTTTATAAAAATCCAATATATTTATTATTCTATAATTATAGAAAGTCATACCAAAATAAAGGGGATGATTCAATAAGTACATTCCTAACATTCACCAATTTTTTTATTCTAGTGTTTGAGAGATAAAAAATAAAGGTATACTTTATGATTGTAATCATTTTTTTATCTAAATTAAATATATTCACCAGGTCTATGAAATTTGATCTGATATACTCATGAATTTTTTTGAAAGAATTTTCATTTTAAAATATCAACTATGTTCTTAAATGTTAAAACTTGGATGGGAGATAATAAGACATGTTGATGAAAATATGTTTTCTTATACATGCACCCAGCCAATGGTGGTTCCCAACCCTTATTCAATTTATGTTTCAAAAAGACTCAAAGATACAAATTTATCAAAAGAGGGTTATTCAAGTAACATATACTAGAAATATGGATAGATTTCTAGTAGTATATTAATTCTTAAAATGGAATTAGTTGTATCTCTATTAGAGCTATGGATGCTCAGATAACAATAGAGTAATGCCCAAACTTATCTTATTGTTTATAAAATTATAAATCAAGACGAAACTATAATCTCTATCCATATCTCCATAAAAAATATCATAAGGGATAAGTTGATTCCACAAAATCACAAACAAATTATTAAAATGGAAAGGGCTAGTATGTTACATGAGGGAGGTGGAGTCTATTTCAACTACCTAGTCTATTTATTATTTTCATATAAATATTAATTTTATGTTATAATATATTAAATGAGATTCTAGGTTTTCAAATACTCAAGAATATTTCACCACTGAGTTGTCATTTGTTATACTAAAATACACCCTAATTTAAAATTTTCAAATTAGGATCCATTATTATTATAAAATATTCATGATCTAAATGAACCTTAAAATTTCAAATATTTAATTGATATATGTAACTTATGGTTCTTTCAAGTTTAATTTTGAATTTATTAATAAATTTCAAAACTTAGGTATGATATAAAAATTTCTTTATTTATCCTCTTTAGTATTATTTCAAAATATTATTTAAAGGTTAAAATTCAGATTTAATTGACTAATGGGACTAATAAATATGTATGCTAGTGCATTTCCACTTTTGAATGTGTTTACGATTATTTCTAGGACTCAATATTTTTCCTTATTTAGTCCTTCACCAAATTATACCACTATGTGTGTTGGTTTCATTGATTCTAGAGTTTTAGGGATATTAGTCTATTAAAGACTTATAGAATTTCATAATCCATCCACATGCCAATGTCATGGTTGACCATAGTATATAGTTCAATAGTCAAGCCTTTTATTCTTATGTTACTCTTACCATCCTTGAGAGTAGGATAAGTGACATTATTACATCATCTTATAAGATTGTAAACCAATCAATAAAAGTATAATGTCAAGAGTCTAAATCCTCCACATAAATGAGATTCATCCATGTGATATGATCACATTCACTTGGATCATATAATTTGAATGTAAAATATCAAGGTTTTACTCCCTTTAGATCCTAGAGATAATTCTAAATGGTATGATCCCTTTTATATAAAGCACAATATACCTTAATACACAGACTTACCTTATATTTTTTTCATATCAATGTAGATAGTCCACATGTCTTCATCTCAAAATCCTAAACCTTGATAGTTAAAGATATAACACTAAGGTTTAATTTCACTAAAATACTGAGATACATATATATGGCATGATATTATAAGCCCAGAGCTTGATAGACCAAGTATAATGACAAAATTTCTAAGTCTTTAGGTTAATGAGAGTCATCCACATGGTGTGATCTCATCAACTCAAAGCCTACCAGTCAAAGGAAAATCATCAATATTTAATTTTATCTATAAATAAAAGAGACATCCACATGGTGTGATAATATAATCCTAGATCTTGACAAAACAAATTTCAAGGGTAAGGTAAGGATAATCCTCTAGATCATTCAAACTATCCACATATCATCATCATTATAACTTGAAATCTATTGAATAAATTACACATTTATTTTAATAATATTCTCTAGAACCACCATATTGAAACACATGATAACATTCACTTAATTTTCACTTAGAATATACACATAGTTAATGGACAAAAGATGATTGTGTCCTTGAAATCATGGAAATTTGAATAATATTACTAACTCATGGATTATAAAGGGGGTAAAAAGAAAAATTGTAAAATTAAATACCTATGATAAGTAATATTATGGCATGTGTCATAATCATGGAGACTCATGGATAGAAAGTGAATGTTGAATATAAATATCTAGACAAAATGTTAATGCATGAGAATTGAACACGTCTTAAAGTGTTGAATAAAATCTAATGGAAAATAGAAAACTACCACCTAGAAAAAAGTACCCACCAAAGATGACTAGAAAATTCAAATTGAAACATGAAATAAAATTAAAAACCACTACTATATTAATTTTTCATGAACTAGTCATCAAGTCTCAATATCTTGGTAATATTAAAAAATTCAAACACAGTATGTCACCATTAACATCAATTGAACATCTTAAAATTGTTAATTCAATCTATTAACTTATTAAAAGTCTTATATTTTTCCTAGCAAGTCTATAGTTATTATTTATTCAATTTAGGAGATATTTTTGTGATTCAAAATATAGAAAATGACATCCTCATCACAACTAGGCCAACCTAACTCTTCATATACCATCATACTTATACTTAAATATATAGATATAGTGTTTGATAAGGGATCACTTGATCACTTAAATTTCAGTTTCCCCATTACACAACCATTTTGGATATAGTGCGTTATGTGGATCTATATTCAGTGTAGGACTAGTTGGCTAAAGATGATCGATGATACATGGAATATTTATTTCCAATTAAATATATGGGACTATATGATTTTATTTGTAAATTTAAGCTAATGCCTTACATTGGCCTAGTATTTGATGTGTTCATTAATGGTGTTATTACTGGGGATTGCTTGTACTTTAAGATTAATAGGCATTAATTTACCTACATTTTTAGGGTAGCATTTGAGAAATATCTACAACTCCCCATCAAATAAGTAACTTATGACCATGTATCTATAAATTCATGGTTATGATAGAATATAATTGAAGGAAAAATTAAGTAATGGCTCATTAAAGGTGATAAAATGATTATTTGAGGTGTTATTTCCTCAATCCCCATAGTAAAATTTAGGAAATGGGTTTGAATAGATTTGTCACATAAGCTCTATTATTTTAAAAACACAACCTATGTTCATGAGTAATGGGTTCTCATACAATAAATTATTTTGACTACTAACAAAATTGTGGCAGTTAGTGAAATTATCAACTTGAAGCTAAGGGTGAAAATATTAAAATTTGATCAAAGGCCTTCTGATCATAATTTATACATGATATCATATGTGATGGATGTAGTGATGGGGATAGTGTATAAAACTCATAAGAATCCATAAGAAGCCTCTACTAAATATGTTAAAAATAGGGTTTACTATGATTTTTCCATGTTACATGTTTAGTAGTTTAGGGATAAAATTAAAAGAATTTAAGATGATATTTATCCTCAGTTTTATCATGTAATCTATGATTCTTAGATGCCTAGTATATCAAATAATATAAGGATTTTTGAGAAGATATGAGATTATTGGTACTATCTTAAATGTACCATAATTTGGATAGAAGGAATTATGGCACCTCCCTTGTGTCTACCTCAATTTATCCTTGATAAAGTACCAGGACAATAAATTTCACACCAAATATACAACACTATATATTATGACCTTGGTGCCAAAGATCAAGGATACTACCATAAAACTCCTCTCAACATACGTCAAGTCTAGTATTCAACAAGGAGACATCTCAATGTAGTTAGTAAAATTATGGTCCATTATAGTTTGAAGCAAGTAAGATATAGAGATTGAGACCCTAGGGAAAAATTTAGGTAATACTTCATTGAGCTTATCAAGGAGAGATTTCACATTTCCAATGGTCATAGGATTATTGGGTATGATGATATTTTCATTAATGCTCAAGATGATTCAAAGATTTATATTCAAATGAAGAAACATGATATGTCAATGGTGGTGGCACAAAGGGTCCAATATTATTCTTCAATCACTAAAGAGGAGGCAATCAAAATTTTAGAAGAGGTGAATAGAGATACAATCTTTTAAAGTCCTCAATAGAAATCTCAATCCCTTCCAAAATAAGAACCTCCTCCCTCTCTTCAATAATACTAATCTATCGAAGAAGAAGGTTCTACTGAATTGAAATGGATCTTAAAATAAGATATAATATTCTAAAGGGACTCTTAAGGCCTTAACAAGAAATCATAATTAAACATATTGTACCAATTGAGATTGAATCATATCATTCATATAATAAATAAATAATAATATCTATGACACCATTGCCTCCTCTAAATACAATCTAGCTAGTGATTATTCTTAAGTTTCTATAGAGGTTATCTAAAGTAATGCCATCCACTATATAATTCCTATCACCTTCACCTTCTCCACTAGTGGATTATGTAGTTTCAGTGCCTTATCCTCTATACCCTATAGCTATCTCATCCATTTCAGCTTAAACCACTTCTTTCATTTCCACTCTACCTCCATATAATAAAGCCCCTTCATATTTCATTCCATCCACATTAGGGCAAACCCTAAATTTAACATGACTAGCCATTTATACTTATCAAAGGAAGTCTATAACTCCTCTTATTTATCCAAATATTTCTTAAACAAAACAAATACCTAAATGAAATATATTTGATATTAGATGTCCCCTATATTAGGAAGTAGAATAAGATAAAGCATAAGTAGTTTCATTATTAGATTATGATAATAGTGAAAAGGAGTGGTTATTTAAGGAATGCATAGAACCTAAGGAATTAGAATATTTTGATGAATCAGATGAAGATGAAACTAAATATAGAGAGGGAAATATATGGATACTTTTAAGAGGTTGAAAAAGAAAATGCTGACTCAGTTATAACTAAGTTAATATATAAAGAATAATTGAAGGGGAAATTTTAAATAATTAAATTGGTAGAGGATATAGATCTTGAGGAAATTGGAAAGAAATAAGACAAACTAGGTTACTTCATAGGGTGAAAATTTGCTTAATGAAGAAGGAAATTAGGCCGTCCATAACATTATGTCTTCTCTTACTTCTTCCCCTAAAATTGTGAATATTGGTTTTTTCAATTTTACACCTACTAGTTTAGATGTTTCACCTCTCTCGCCATAATAATAGTTGTATAAGTATTTTTTAAATATTAAGTCATTATATTCCCACACATGTATTGAGAAAAATGGGCTGAAAACTTCTAATTCTTTTGATTCTTTAGTTCATTTAGCCATAGCTGAAATAAAGGTAAAACCCAAAGAATGAAAAAATAAAGTCCATTTTGATAATTTGGAAACTATTTCCATATTTTTATTCTTGAGCACCACTTAGGACATATACCCAATTGGACTTATCTAACCCTCGGTATACTCAAAATGACTCTTCTATAATGACTAAGGTAAATTAGCCACCTCTTTAGTTTCCCATTCAAGTAAGCACCTTCATGCTTCTACCAGTATTAGTCCCACCTCCCACCTTTGTAAATACCACTTTCCTCAAATAAAAAAGAGAACTCATTATCCTTTCCTGGGTCAAAGAGTCTCAACAGTGTTAAAAATAAAGAATGGACTCAGTCTTCACATAAGTTCCAACAATAAGAACATGCTTTGATAAGAAATATGGCACAAATTAAAGGGTAAGGAAGAGAAAATTATTATATATGGGAGGGGAAGATATAATATTAGATAAAAGGGATAATTTATTTACCTTAGTAAAGAAATATAAAAAACCTCAATGACCCTAATGATTATGAGTAATATTTTTATACTTTTATGAATTCCATGGGAAAGGACATGAAATAAATGTATAGGTTCTAATAATAGGATAGGAAGAGGATTATATAAGGATAGAATATTCAAGATCCAATGGAAATAGTACACAAAATTTAGATCATAGCCAATATGTTTTATAATATCTTGAATATAATAAGGGTTTCAAGGGGTGAATCCCATACTCACTAGGGAAAGATATTAAATTTATAAAACTAGTTGAAAGAATTAGAAAAGAGGTTGAATTTTTTTATTTATTATGAAATAAACAATACATATAATAATTTGAATTTTATTAATCTCTAAGAAGGTATATGGGATTTGAACTATGTAGTCTCTAACAAAGATGCCTTCAATTAGCATTAATAAATAATGTCTTTGGTAACCCATTTTATTAATAGATAAAGGGAGTATATTGAGATTTTGATAGATATGAGGGTTACACATGTGATTTAGTATATAGGTAAATTGGTGAATAGTCCAAATTTTTAATTATTAATTAAGGTATTTGTAGACAAATTCAATTCTAAAGTGGAAGGTATTGTATATAAAACAAGTGAATAAATTTTGTAGCTTGTCAAATTTTTTAAAGACAAAGTGACAAAGGCAAAGGTCCTTAGAGATAAATTTAAAGCCTAAAAAGGAGAGAATATAAGTGTTATTTATAAAATATTGAGGATATTTAATCCATATATCTTCTATTTTTGAATTATCAATGTTTATTTTGACACTGCCTATGACTTATATGAATAATTTAAGGTTGTTGAGCAAGTTACTGCCACAATAGTAAGCACAATATTCATTCCTCCTAAAATCACTTAGCCTTGAGAACAAGTTAATGTATAAATAAAATTTATTTTTTGGGTTAAATTAGATTAATTCTTCACTTATAAAGCTTCAGTCTATTTTGTTTATTACATTAATCATGTAACCACTAATTTATTTCAGTAAGAACTAAGTTAGAACCATAAAAATGTATGTATGTATGTATATATGTATGTATGATGTGTGTATGTATATATGTATTTTAATATGCATATACTTGGGTTTCTATTTTATTTTAATCATATATATATATATATATATATATATATATATATATATATATATATATATATATATATATATATATATCTGTGTGTGTGTGTGTGTGTGTATTTGTGAGATCATGTACTTTTAGCTCATTGTCTTATGAATATCCCATGCATTTTAAAACTTGAGTCTATGATTTCAATTTTAAAATTATAAATTGATTATGGAATTATGAAAACCATACCAAATAATATTTTTAATTCTATCCTCTTTATTCCAAATGGACGATAATTTTGGCTATCAAGAAAAATAAATTTATGCATTGTTTTGCAAGTTTATCTGGATGTGCATTCTCTATTCCATTCCAAACATGTGATTCATTAAATAAGTTACATTAATATAATATTTTAGTCTTAGGTTGTAAATAAGTGTTATTTTATATAGTTATATATATTTTTTATTAGATAATTTGGATGATTTTATTTTTAAATAATCACAATTTCCCTTTGTAGATGTGCAATTACAATCTTACATCTACAATAACATTTGATTATGAGTACTAAATTTCACTATGTTATGTTACCTTAGAATACTAACTAATTTTATCTATTTTTTATGTTAATATTAACTTAAAACAAGAATTATTTAAATTACTAATTATCCAACCCATAGTACAAGATCTAGTTTAGAATGTTTCATTTGCATTTGATTCATAAACCTTCTTTTCTAGCCTACCCTTCCTTCATTTTTGAGTTTATTTTGATCCTAATCACATTATTATATATTCACCCATCCACCCACACATATAAATAATATCTTAAACTCAAAAAATATTAAAACCATCTAAGGTAAACAACTACTTTGCTCACCACTATTCCTTTACCAAGATGTTTACAAAACCAAATATAGTATAACTCGTGCCTTGGAGTGAATAGTTTTTACCAATAAAAAAATGTTAGATAATACCTCATAATAGTTATTAGTATTCATGAAACCCAAATAATAAAAAATCATATCCATAATCAACTCCAAATACATATTTTGGTTCCAAAATTCCACAATTATACCTAGATGTGTTTTTTTCTCTTTTTATTTTCTTTTTTCATTTTTTATTTAGTCATTTGTCATTATTTTATATATGATTTTTAGGAATATTTATAATATTTTAATTTTATTTCGTAGATATAATTTGTTCCCTAATTTTAATTTTTTCTTCATGTGTTATTTATAGCCCAAACAAAAGAAATCAAAACATGTTGTTGAACCCATTTGTTCTTTGAATAATACACCCTAGTGTTTCATAACCCTCATCCGCTAGGTTTTTATTTTATATTTTAGATATTATTTTCATATATGAATAATTATCTTCTTAACACATTTCTTAATAATTCACCGTATCTTCCATCATGTTTCTCATGTTTAAATCTTAATACAACCAGGAATCTTAAGTGTACAAACCTTGATAGATGAAGTTTTATATTTAGTCATGTTACATTTTATTTTATTAATTTCCATTTGTTTATTATTAGTTATTATTTAAAATCATAAAATATAATTAAATTTGAAATTCCTACTTATTCTAATATTTTTGGAAATGTAAATCCTAAAATTGATCCAAATGTGAATGGTTATATTGATAATTACAAGTTTGATGATGATCATTGGATAATGTTTGTGATAAGGAAAATAATTTTGATAATGTTTGTCAAAAAAAAATTTGGACTAAACATATTTAAATTATTAATTCACTAAAATATATCATATTTATAACATATGTTAATTATGTTAAATAAAGTAAAACATAGAATTAGGTATAAGGAACCTACACTTGAAAATACTAAAAAATGTTCCCTTGAATATTTTTAATATGCCTATTGAAAATTCTACATCTACACCAAGTGATGAGGATAGTGATCCCAATTATTTATTTCTTAATCTCAATAAAAATAAGGTATCCATTATTACTAATGTTGACCATGCTTCAACTCACACACATTATATTGCATGTCAAGATGCATCAATTCAATAGAAACTTCAATATATGTTATTTAAAATTCAAAAAATATCCAAAAATCATATAATTATATCCATGTGATTACTTCTCAACATATATGATCCAACCCATTGGATCATTAGTTCCTCACTCATATTTTTCCTAGTAGTGTTTTGGTGCCCAAATTTTATCAATACAAAAAGAAAGGTTATCTTTTTCATCACATTAATTCCTACCTTTTTATTTCTTTAATTTTTCTAATGATGATAAATTTATGACAAACATATTCTATATATGTCTCAAGGACTATATCATCGATTGGTTTTATGCCTTAATTATATGATTTAAGTGTCACTTTAATGATTTGGATGGCATATCCTTATCTCATTTTTCAATAAATATTATCCAAAATGTCATGTTTTCTCAAATGTATCAACTCAAACAAGGACCTAGAAATACTATTATTGAATATGTGCTTAAATTTTAGATGATGCTTAAGAAACACCTCATAAAGTGATTCAAAATAAATTAAATTTTTTTCTATCCAATAATTTTACTCAACCACTAAAAAAAAATTTATGTAAAAGCATTAATAATATTTTGAATATATTTTTCATATGATTTAGAATGATGAGATAAAACATTTACAGTCCAATATGATAAAGTATACATCTAATTATTCTACCTCTACTACTTAAAAATATCAATGAAAATAAAAAAATAAAAATTAATATTAATGGTACTCCAACTTTTCAAGATAATAATTAAGCAAAATTATTAAACACATTTCATAGCCCCCTGACATGCTTGTCTTTCTTCTTTCATAAACATTTATCAATTTAAAAATTACCTAAACCTCCTTAAAATTTTATTAAACAATTATTTTAATGCAACGTGATCACCTTACCTACTCCATATCAAATGGATGATTCTTGACCTTTTCCTAATAAATATTATGTCAGTTAATATTTTTATTACCATAGGACTTCTAGACAATATGCCAATTGATTCTTTTCACTTAAAAAAATATGCAATATCTAATTGATTAAAATGGTTACAATGTTAAAGGCCATAATATTAAATTGAAAAAATATATCTCAACTCCTAATCAATGCTCTCAGATGTTTAATAATGATTTTCTAAATCATGAACTAAGAAACAAGATAATGTTTAAATGACTACCTCTACACATGAACCAACTATTTCTAAAGACATCATCATTGATAGTATTATTGATTCTAAAAATAAAACACCACATATGACATTCTATGACAAAAAATTCAAATTAGTGACTCAAATGGTGGTGCTCTCTATATACATTATTTGTTTATTTACACTTTAGTACACATGGAATGTAGAATTTATCATGGTAATTTCTGAGATATTGTCATATAATTTCCAAATATACATAATTATATTTCTACCTAGTCATTCTATCCTCCTCTAATGCTCTTTTATTTTCATTCTGCCTCTTCTAACTAGTTTTATACTTTATCATGACTAATTCAATATTGATCAAGTTGATTATATTTTGGTCCCTATGTTTATAATTGTATTATAAATGGTTGATGTATTCCCTTTCACTGCCTATGTCATTTTCCAACTATATTTTCAACACTATATTATACACACCCTAATTTTTTCAAACAAACACAAGTAATATGTCTTCTTATAGCTATTTCATATGAAGTTCTTGATATTGAATGGGAGTCTTGTTCATAAATGTCACTTGGGTTTTTTAATTTCAATTTAGTCATTATTGTGACTTATTTTCCTTATTTTACACGCTACATAATTTTATGTCATCTGTTTTCCATTCACAAGAGCCCCTAGCCTATTTATCCTAGTCATAACCAAATTTTGTATACATAGGACAATATCATAGTTATAGATATGAGTCAATTATGATATTTCCTACCTTAGTGTTAGTGTCCAATGGTCATGTTTTTAACTTATTTCTTGTTCGTGCCCTCCTTTGGGTCTCTTCTTGTGATTATGTTTGTATTTATACCTTATCATCCCATGAACTAGTGTCTCACATTTAAAATAAATATCCTTATTTATAAAGAGATCCAAAAGACATTATGAATCTATCACTTATTACTTTGGCACATAATTACATAGAAATCAATCAATAGTATAACTCAAAATTATACAAATTTACTCAGCATCACACATAGATCTAAATGTTTGATCAAAGAAGGGCCTGAGTGAAATTAATTCTTAAGTATCATGAATTTTGATTATACACATTCCCTAAGGGAGAAATACATTTGATCTAAGACCCATATCACTAAGTTTAATGTAGGCAACAACTAAAAAATGGGTTTCTATGTTGTTCAATCATAACATCCCATAACCCACCTTTTCCACTTATATTTTCATTTGATTCCATTATTTTTTCATGTGTCCATGTGTTCATTAGGGTTTTTAATAAATAACATCCATAAATTGACACATAAGTAATATCAAAAGTTATTGAGGACACATACATGACCCAGAATACCTCCCGTATCCTCCCTAGAAGTTTCAAGGCTCATGTCCATAAAATAGTAATAACAAAGTTCACTTTGCCAATATCAAACTATGTTATATTCCACTTGATATTGATATTGACCTAATACAATTAAAAAATCTAGTTTCAGAATGAAGGTGATCTTGACTATTGCTATGATCTATTCCAATAACACCATCACCCAATAATGTATATTTCATTCCATATAAGTTGACTCTATCCTTTACATTTATACTTAGGCTGAATCAATTAAATCAGTTATTTGTAATATTCAATTGAATTTATCCCATTTAATCCAGCCCTTTATCAACTTAGGATTTAATGTATTTAATTTTTAAAAGGATAAAACATTTGGTGAACTTGACTTACTTTGAACATTGATTAACAAACATAATTCCTTCCTAGGGTTTGCTTTCTCCTTTTTATGTAATCACTTATGGTTTATTAAATTATTTTTTCCCTAATTTTTTCACAACCTCACTGACCCATATCAATCATATATTAGGATTTTAATTGATTTAATATATTAAATTTTACCTAAAAACCCTTTAAACCCTAGATCTGCATACTTGGTCCTCACATAGTTAAATATTAGCCCTTAGGGTTTAAAGCCAATTCTAATTTTATGTACTTCAAGTTTAATATTTAGCATATTTTCAAATATATGTATGTTGTATTATATTTTACACATTATTTTCTTATTGTTCATTTTTTACATTCTCATTTTTAGCAAGTTTAAGATGATCTTTAGGGAATCACTACCCCCTAACTGAGTTGATCAGTTTTAAAAAATTTCGCATAATTATGAAAATGAATGGACTAATTTTCAAAATTATACAATAGCACATGATAATGATAATGATTTCATTTATAATGATGATGATCACTATTTTTGTAATGATGGATATGATGATTACTATGAGCATGACAATGTAAGTGATAATGAGGACATATTACATGCATCTTATTTTCCTTTTCCTGTATCTTCATCCACTTCTCAAAATAAACTTAAAAACATAAGTTCAAAACAACCCCTTATAGGTAGTGCTTTGTTTAAATGTGATCCTAGATTTTCAACCACTTTTGCTACATAATTGTTCAAATTAAAATAATATAAATGCAATAAAATCAATTTACCTTTACATGATTCAATTAATATTATTCCTTCACATGATGTTCCTAACATTTAAAAGGAAAAATAATTTTCTTCACCTTCTAAATTTCATTCAAAAAAACATGTACAACTGATATTATACCTTTTATAGATTCACAAACTAATGTAGATAATATCAAATGCCACATTATTTCACATTTTAGGATAAGCACATTGATTACATGTAAACTATAAATAATTCAAATATTTATAAACCTTATCATACATGTCATAATGTGTCAAATGAAAATATGATTTTTATTTCTACCCTTGAATCCAATATTAAAAATAATGATAATATATGCATTCCACTCATATATTCAAATTACATTCAACATACACATGATGATATGTTACACAGTAGTAAAAAGTTAAAATCTTATTTTACTCTCTCTTACTGAGCATGAAAATGTCAGTTCTTATTATCTTAACTATATGAGTGAAATTAATTCTGATTTTGATGAAACTTAAAATAATAATGATTACTATTATTTTAGTGAATAATATATTAAGTATAGTCATCTCTTTACTTCACCTATCTCTCATGCCAAAATTTATTGAGTATTAAATGTTAATTCAAGAAATAATGTCTTTAGATAAAAATGTGCAAACTTATACTTATGTTCATAGTCTACATAGTTTGCATTCACATTATAATAATGTCTTATCTTCCATTAACATGTGATAATTCTTTACCAATTAAAAAAATAGGAGATACCAATGAATCTCCTCTACCCCTCCCTACAGTAGAACCTATTCCTCATCCTAACCTCCATGAGGGTGATATATAATTTTCCTCTCATTTAGTCCAAGTTATTAGACCTCCAAAAGGTTATGGTGATCCAAATCAATATCTGTAATAATTTTCCAGAAAATATTTCATCAATGTCTAAAATTAATAATAAGAATCAATGTTTAGATGAACCTACTAATGATGTTAACATACCCTCTCAAGAGGTAATTTCATTGATTCATGCATGGGTACATTATAAAAACAAGTATATTATCTAACCTTGGAAAGTAAAGCATACTAATATTAGGTTCATTCCAATGTTATACATGGAAATCCTATCCCACACGTAACCATTAATGCAACACTACCAATGAAGTTTCATATACCAATATTTGTTAAGTTCAATGGACATGGATATTCATACTTTCATCTCAAATACTATATAAAGGCTATGGAACATACCACTGGTTGTTTGATTCTCCTATAGTTATTTCATGTGAGTCTAGAGGATGAGGCATTAAATTAGTTTCATCATTCACTCCCCACTGGTTAACTACATACATAGGATGACTTAGAAGAAGTCATGCATTATATCTAGAATAAGTGACCTTGAGTCACATATGAGAGGTTGCCTTCACTACACGAAGGTAATTCAAAACCAATAAATAATTACAATTTATAATTCAAATTATGTATGTAGTAATTGATCTACTAGCCGATAGATTTAGAGGTATAGTACATCTTTGATAAAGGCCTCATTTTTCTTGTTAAGGAGAAATTGTTATATGAGACATACAAATAATTTTTACATCTATGTCATATATATATGACATTAGAGAAGAAGTTAACACAAGTTGAGACACATTAAAATGTAGATTTTGATTTAGATAGCTCATAGTCATAGTCATCCAATATTGTCCAAGCACCTAATCCACCAGTGCCTAAGGAAAAAGTGGCACCAAAACCACCAATCAAGGTATTTAATAAAGGAAAAGAGACACTTCACAAAGCATCTCCCATAGTGACTAGAGCATAAAAATTAGCATAGGTCCTATATAATTTTGTTCATAAAAATATAGGCCTTATGATATATTGATTACATTATTAGATGTGAGGATGATCACACTTCCTTCTAATAAACATTTTCCATTATGTCATTCACACAAAATAATAAATAAACCATATTTAAATTATAATTGAATTAATGAACATTGGGATAATCATTGTTGTGTACTCAGAGATTTTATTGACTATTATGTCGATAGAAGCATTATAACATTCACATAAGGTGAATTGAGATCTTCTTCTCTACATTCCCTTAGATCACATTCTTCTATGATTGAGTTATTGTAGGATGTTAATTTTTGTCATGAAATAACCATGAGGCCCCTGTAAACACTATATTTTGGATTACTTAACATGTTTACAATCTCACTTTAACTACAGATAGTTGATGTTGTTTTCCCTTTAGATGGTTGTGGTACAGGTAACTTGTACAGCCAATGTGGAATGTTATGTCATTATTGATGCTCACATTAGATTTATTATATATTGATATACATATTTCTTACACTGGATTCATCTTGTCCTATTTTATGTATATGCTACTTTGGCCTAGTTACTTTATTATATGATATTGCTTTAACATGTCTCATTGATGTGGATTGACATTGATCATTTTTGTATATGTTGACTATGCTAAGTTATTATTATCATATTGACAACATTTAGGTACTATTTATGTCTTATTTGGTGGATGCAGGCACCATACAATGAGCTAGGCTTGGTGTTGGGTTTGGACATCTCAAGTGTATCATGGGTGATTGAGTAGTTGGAATGTAACTCTAATAGATATAAAATTTACCATGTGATATTGAATGACCATCATTATATACCTTATGTTATTACTTTTTACCATTATTGGTCTTGCCCTATTTAGTGCATGTGGGTTTTATTCTTACTCCCTGATTGGGATCATCAATTTTTGTCATCATCATCCCAATTGGGATCATCAATTTTTGTCATCATCATCCCTTGTGCCTATATTTGTATGCATGAGATCATTATCACACTCTGTCTATCCTACCTAGGTGTCAAGAATGTGAGATGTTAAGCCATAGGATTGGCTTGACCCTTTTAGCCTAGTTGGTTGGGTTCATCTAGACCCATAGGGGTCTCTTAATCCTAGAGAATGTCCCTAGCTACCTCATTCATGGGAGATTGATTTACCTTGATCCCTGATCGACTTAAGATGGTGTTGATTATTATTCATGGTCGATCTTTTTATGTTTGGTTCAATGTTATGATTTTTATTAATTTATATCTTAATGACCCTGCTTATTTTATTATTATCTATTTGGGTAGATTATGATGATGATTATTATTATTTATCTCTATTTAATGACTTTATCATTAATGAACTTATTTGGTTTATGTATTTTATTAATATATATTATTTAATATTTTTTATCATATAATATTTATTTAACAAATTTTTATTGTCATTAAAATATATTTTATTATTATTTGGACTTATCACATTATGTAATTTTGATACACACACACACACACACACACACACACACACACACACACACACAATTTTATTATATCTATCTAAATATATTCTATTGTATTATTATTATTATTATTAATACTATTATTATATTATATAATAATACTACTTATTGCTCAATGTAATACTTATTTATTATTTTATATTATTGCATATTTGGGAGGCATGTTGGGTACACAAAGGGGTGTTGACCTAGAAGGAAAAGGGAGGAAGTATGAAGGGGTATGGGGAGTGTGTAAGAAGTATATAGAAGGAATGGCATAAATGGCAGTCAGGTAAGAGTGTGGTATGATATCAAAAGAGGAGCTTGGCATATGGAAGAATATGGCATGGCCTATAAATAAAATGAAAATAATAAGGAGCCATGGGGGAAGGAAAAGATAAAATAAGGGAGAAGAAAGGGTGAAAGGAAGGATAGGGGATGCCAAACATGGTGTATGGTGAGTAGGGAAACACATATAAGGAACAGAAGCATGACATTTTGGGGAAAAGGCAGAAGTATAACATAATGGGAATGAGGTAGAGAACTATGGGGATGGAGAGAGAAGATGTAGGGGTAAAAAGTATGTAGAAAGAGAATAAAGGGTGAGGTAAAAAATGAAAGTGAATGCAATAAAGGAAGGTGCCATAAAACTAGTGATTCATACTTCCCTATGGCACCTTTAGTTTGTACCATTAGTACAAGTAAACCTGGGTATGCTTCTTGATCCAGGTTATAATTTGGTATGTAAAATGTTTTGCGAATAGACTTAGCTCTCATTTACATTAGATATTAGATATAATAATTTTATAATTTTATTGTGTGTGAAGTATTCTAGAATTAGATGAAAATAACGCATTTTACCTTGGTTCATTATATGATATGTTCTTATGGATTTTCCCTATCTTTGGAGTGTTACCTGGAATGATTTGGGTGTAAATGCCTCCCATATGTTCTCATGTCTCATAGTTTAAATCTGATGTGATGAGTATGGATTTAATAGTTTTTGTTTATGCCTTGAAATAAAAATAAATTCACTACACCCCCTTTTTCCCTATGTGAACTAGTTGAATGGATTTTGTTTGCTTAAAACTGTATTCTTAACTTGTAATCCCTATCAAAATTACCTTTTGGGTTTGATATGAATTGTGGGGTTTGAACATAGAATTAGGTGATTTTACTAAATAATGGATTAAATTTATCTAAAGTAAATATAAAATCTATATGAGCTACTATTATTCTTATAAAAAGGATTTACTCTACCTCATGCAATGATTTAGTTCAATCAGTTAATACACTATAGCCTTGAGGGTATTAAGCCAATTTTTTATACATATTAAACTTATGATGTGTTAGATCTTGGATGAATCCTTGTTAAGACTTATTATCTTCTGTTCATAGTTGACCCATAATTTAATGTTTTTGAAGGTTGTGTTCACATGAAAGTCATTTTAACCCAAATTTTATAATTTGGGGATCATATGAGATCATGAGACCTCATGATGATCCCACAAACATTATTTTTATTGATTTTCAAACCTTTAATCACTTCTTATACCTTGACGATTGCTTAAATCATCAATCACCACTGTGGGAAACAAATTAGTGTATCCTTGGGAGTCATGTGTTGACTGGTTTTAGGGATTGGGTATATTAGACCTTGACTTATGATGTAAATCATCTTCTATAAAAACTTGATGTATGCCTTTGAAATTACATAGGCCATGGTTTGGTTGAGTGTTATTGCTTATGCAACCTTCTTGTCTTTGGTCTTTGTTGATGATTTTTATAAGTCTACATTGGTGGCTCAGTATTATGTGTATATTTATTACCTCTCTTGAGTACCTAATTACCAAAATCCTCCACCAAACTAATGGTTGTGGTGGTAAGGACCACCAATGGTTCAAATAATAGGTTTGGTTTCAAGGGGAGTCCCTCTTGTTGTGTTTTCCTTCTTCATTACTGTACCTAGGATTTTTATGGAAGTTTCCTCTTGCACATACTAGTTAATTATGATGTTGGACCACTAGATTGTGATTGATTACTCATTTTATGATTTTAGTTCATATTATTATCTTATGTTGTTTGTAATATTGTTATATTGGAAAAGAATATTATTAGACAAGATGTGGACATAGAGATATCCTTGATGCTAGTTACCTAATTCTTATATTCTTAACTGATTGTTTTTATTTACTTGGTATGCATTTATATTGTGCTCTAATTACTATATGAGTAGTATTAGAATTTAAATGCATGATGTAATTCTTGATCCCTATAGGTTGTTGTGAATTCATGAGTAAATGATATACCTATTGAGGTTAAGTAAGCATAAAATAGTAAATATATTATTACTAGAATAACTAAAATGATAATGACTTTAATATTGATTTATGAACTTATGTCATTATTATCTTGTGTGGAATGTCATCTCAAAAGAACAAGTTATTTGATATATTACAAGTATGTGGTTGAAACCATATTATAAAACAATTTAAAATTATTTATCTCTACTTATGTGAATTATTGTTACTCACTCCTTTTGATATACTATTGGAACTATTCTGGTGATTTAGTAATTGCATTACATTGTTGAACCTATCCCTTACATCCATGTGTTTTAAGACATAGAATATGGATTTACTAATGATGAACAAAAATCTAGAACCATGTATGTAATCAAATTTTTCCTTCATTTGGTAATCAATATCACTATGCTATAAATAATTAAGTGGTGATTTATTTTTGTTAATGTTGATAGTTATGTTATAACTAGTTCCTAGTAAAGATGATTTAACAAGTGTACAAACATGTTCTTGAGGAAATAGTTATGACATCCCATGATGGGAATAACAAGAAATATTTTAAGTATTGTATTGTTAATCAGATATTGATGACAAAGGTATTTAATGGTTAAAATATATTGATGTAAAATTTAAATCAATTCTTAGTTATTCCATAGTATTACTCTTGACTTAATAATGAATGGAATAGGAGACTCACTTAATGATTTATGAAACCTTGTGCCTTCTTGTTCTTATATTATTCCTTATAATTGATTGTAATGTCATTTAAGTGGCTTAATTATATTGCTTAAGCAATGAATTAATCTCTATTAATGATTTTTATTTATGGAACCATAATTTGTATTATGGATATTTCTATTAATGGTGTCATAGTGTTTTTGATATATGCCACATTTTCTTAAAGTTTATTAATTTAGATATCATAATTCAACTCTAGTTTATTGGAAGTTGGATAAATTATCATCAATGATTATATGAGATTGGATAGTCATTGGTTACCCTTGTTATGTGTGCACTTAAAGATTAAGCTTATCCTTGCCAGTGGATTCTTGGTATACCTTGTATGCATATTCATTAAATAAATAAATAATTATAGTAATTGATTAAGGATTAATAGGAAATGGAAACCTTAATGATTATATTTGATTATATGATTGAATAGTCCACCTTGATGAGGAGTTGATAAATCATAATCTTCCTTAATGAACATCTAAATTAATGCCTTAGATTATTTAAGCAATGGACTTTTACATGGTCATACACATGCTAACTAGATGGTGTGAACACATATGTTTAATAAATAACATTGTAGGATAACTGAAGGATAATTAACATTTAGGTGTGAGACCCCTTTGGCTGCTCATAGTTGTGATGTCATCAACCTTGAGTTGATTATATTGTAATTTATCTTAATTAATGAGAATAATGTTCTCTACATGGAATTACATCTTGGGTGTATGGCCTTCACCTATTAATGGAATGAAGGTGTAATGTTTATTTAAGGGAATTAAATCATGGTACAATGATGAAATGAGAGTTAGCATACAGGTTGACCATTGTTTGGGTAGATCCTAGAGGTCTATGGTAACTCAATAGCATTTTCATGTTAGCTTTAGAATCAGGTTAGATTTTTCCACTTGTTGATCCCATGATGTGTTAATACTTGCCTAAGAAGGCTAGTGAGGTGGGCCTTTATGTTCAATCATTTGGACCACATGATTAAGTCTTATTCATCTACCTTATCCTATTTATTTATCTAGCAATTGGCTAACTAGTCCTAGTTGGATCCACCTAATGCCATTCTGGTTATCTATAACATTATCCTTAGGATGTTAGTTGTTAGTTACTTTTACTTAAATAGAGTTTATAAGATACATTACACTACATTAATTTATGTAGTGAGACCTTTATATGTTATGTTGTGTATTTTGATAGATAACTTCAAAAAAAATGTGTGGTTATTTCATCTAGTATTAGAGCCTATGCTTTAGAGGTTTTGGATGAGTTTGGACACATTGTACTGATTTTGGGCATGTGCTTGAAAGGTTGGTTGAGCTATTGGGTGGTTGTGCATACCTTTATAAGGGACTATGTTTGCATAATTTAATTTGGTGGCTATGAATACACCTAGTGTAGAGGTAGATGCCCTTGGAGGCTTATTTCGCTAACATGTATGCATATGCCCTTTTGATGGTTAACTACCACTTGAATGTTCATATTGTCTTTTTGAGACTAAATAGAAACCTTATATGATAAGGTGTATACTAAACTATGGCTAAAGTTATGTGCTTGGTATAGGCTGCTATATGTCTTATATGCTTGACAATTCTATGTTGTGACAATTATAAATTCACTTAACCTCTTGGATGAGTTGATTAATGATTTACTTATGTAATCATGAAGTGCTATAAGATCCTATACTATGGAATGTATATGTGCATGTATGAATAAATTAATTAATTTCCTTAAGTGATCATGTGATGCTTACCTATATCTTTGGTTGGGTTAACCCTTCACTTATAAATTGTATTTGGGGCCAACATCACTAGTTAACCATTGACTTGTATGGGCAAGTCAATGGAAGACTGGTGATTAGTGATTTACCTTGAAATTGAGGAAATGATGTTTGATATATATTATTGACTTTTATGGGCAAGTCATTAGTAGATTATTAGAACATCTTGACATTGCGAAGACCAAAGGTTGAGCTCAAACATGGAGAGCTACGTAGGGTAAGGGCATCAGGTTTATTTTGGTAAAGCAATGAGGCTTGGGATATCTATTTGAGGGATCATCTTGATCCATGTTAAGATATTGATCTTATTTTTATACTCAATATTTTTAAATTATATAAAGGAGCATGTGGCTCTATAACACCAAGCAGATGAAAATAAATAAGCATGCAGGGATGTTTATTTCATGTTTTGCATTCATGTGTTGTTTTGATCATAGATGTGTTTTCATCAGTAATGGTTTCTTGATCATAGATAGGTTGAATTTCATTAAATGGTAATGATGACCTTGGATATGTTATATATATGGGGATTTTTATATGATTCTAGCTAATTCATGCATCCATGAAGATGCTTAATGGAAAGTTGGGCTATGTTTTTATACCCATGGGATGTCTATTATGATATAGATATGTTGTGCATCCATGAGGACATGATTTACATGTTTAATTGAAATTTTTGATTATGTAAATGGTAATTTACATGATAGTGCTATAGCATTCACCCCATGCCTTGGATAAGTCCACCCTTTCCCAAAAATGTTGTTACATCAAATTAAGCATTACTACTTAAACTTTAACTTGTTAGATAAAGTCAACTAGAATATTAGTGATGTAAGATTGTTGTTGTTTTAATAATGTGATGATACCTTAGTGGCCATTGATATTTGCATGGACAAGATATCTTAGGATGTCTATAGGTGCAGCTTGAGCCTAGAGGGCCTAATGAGTGATTGTATCTAACTTGCTTGGGTATGAATATTGTTATTAGATATTTATAAAATCATGGAGATAAATTTTATGTATTTTTTGGAACACAACCTTCTTTGAGAGAAGGTTATCATGATTTGAGATCCCTAGGACTGATTATGTGTATTTTATGATGGTTGTTGGTGCCATTTGGATGACATCTATACATCAGGGGATCCGATGGGAGTTGTGGACCATTTTGCTTCACCACCATCTATGCTATCCATTATGATGTGAGAACACCTTGGCATAATTATTGAACACTTGAGTCATTTATGTGTAACTTGTCTTCATGTGGCTCCTCCTTGTATATTCATTATTATGTGTTGTGTAATTAATAATTTTCTTGATCTTGATAAATTTTCTAAATTTGTGCCTTATTATAGTTATGTATATGATTGATTTTGTAGACTTTCACTTACTTATTTTGGTACCAACCTTATGGTGTGATCTTTTACATTTGGTTAGTTATGTCGAATCATGTAAATTGGCATCTTTTACACCCTATGTGTATGTATTTAACCTTGTGGTTTTTCACTTTATCCTTTTGATATTAGCATTGTTATATGAGAATTTTACATACCTCATTTTATGTTGTTAATTATTGAATGTGTGAATAATGTATAAGTGACTTGTGTAAATTGATCTCCCACTTAATAAATCAATCAGGTGAACTTTATGTTGACCTATGTTTTAAAATTGTGGCATATATATTTTATGTACATGTCTTAGAATAAATTGGATTTGTGTTATTGATATATTTTGTATATGGCTAAGTTGTAGCACTCTACTCATGTGATTTGTTATCCCTCTTGAAACCAACTTTTATTTATTTGAAATTACTAAGGTACAATGTTGTATTATGTTTTGTGATTCCACATCATTGATCTAGCATTGAGTTTTGATGCAAGTAAGAGGTTTAGGCTGAAGCCAACACTATATCTACTATGATTAGACCAAGTTTGGGCTAGGGAGTGGAGTCTCACATAGGCTAAAAACCCACTTTTCCCATTTGCATGAAGTACCCTCCTGATTCATTTGGGTTTTGCACCATGAGTGCCACAAGATGGTCATGGGATATTCATGCATAATGGTCACCTATTGGATTAAGTATTCCTTCAACCAATTATCTTAGGTTGTTTTAAAAAAAAACCTTGTGAAATTTATCTATGTAGCCTTGTTGAAGCATTACTTGGTCCTGGACATGGGACTTTTATGTAAAATCAGCAAGATTGAAATTGGTGAAAAATAAGTACATGTTGACTTGTAAAGTCAAGAATGTTATTCTTGAGTTAATGGTTTAATTACCTGAACACAATATTTTGGTATGAATATTTTAATATGTTGACATGTGTTGAATAGTAAGTGAAACCATGTTGTGTATGAGGTATTATTTTAGATATACTTGATAGTATTTTTCAAAAATACACATATTTCTAATTGTTTAAGCATGTTTGAAATGCATGTTGATTTTATGCTCCGGTAGAGCAATGTTAAGTCTTGATCAAGTAGATTTTATTATTTTAATGTATTTTGTTATGTTTCCTTGAGGTAAGTGTAGTGAGATGGTGGGATTGTAATCTCTATAACCATTGTGCAAGCTTATGTGTGTATTGGATAACATGTTTTAATCCTTCAAGTTCTATGTGATTCCTGGTATGGATTTTCCATGGTTCAACATGGTTGGTGTGGGATGCTAAACTAACCCTTGAATGGTTGATGATGTAGTGTAGTAACCATAATAGTATGGATTAATTTCATTCTGATGTGACATTTTTTGACAAATGCTCTTAGGATTATGCATATGGCATAATGTTTTGTGGAATATTTCCACTCTTGATTTGGATTCTAGTTGCAATATAGAAGGTTTGGATGTTTTTATGTTGTTAGCCTCATATTACAGGTCTATGTGTGTTGACATAAGTAACATTCACCCTAGTCAAGTTGCATATATAGATTATTAATCTGGTTTAGACACCACTTTTTGAATTAAGGTTCCTTAGCTACATGTTCTTGATTGGGAGATTTGTTACTTCCCTTCTTGGGAAATGTATTAAGGAATGTGTGATTCATTGTGCTTTGGGATACTGTGGGCTTGTGATGCTTTGTGACATCCTTTTTTAATGGATGGAATGGTTAATTTCTATGGTG
>JARHVA010002600.1:1862500-1957500 GCA_037957365.1 Torreya grandis
TTAATTATTTATTGATGACTAAGGTATTTATTTGTTCAACTATATTGATGTAAACTTTATATCAATTCTTGGTTACTCCATAATATTCCTATTGACTTAATAATGAATGGAATAGTGGACTTACCTAATGAATTATGAAACCTTGTGCCTTATTTTTATTATGTTATTCCTTAGAATTTGTTTTAATTCCATTTAAGTGGCTTAATTATATTTCTTAATAAATGAAAAATTCCAAATTAATTATTTTTATTTTATAGACCCACACTTTGTATTATGGGTTTTGCCTTTAATGGTGTCATAGTATTTTTGATATATGACATGTTTTCTTAAAGTTTATTAATTTAAATATCATAATGCAACTCTTGTTTATTGAAATTTAGCTAAATTTTCATCAATGATTATATGATATTGGATAGTCATTGGTTACCCTAGTTATGTTTGTTCTTAAAGATTAAACTTATCCTTTCAAGTGGATTCCTAGTATACCTTGTATGTATATTCATTAAATCAATAAATATTTTTGGGAATTGGTTAAGGATTAATAGTAAATATAAACATAAATTATTATATTTTATTATATTATTGAATAGTCCACCTTGAATAGGAGTTTGTAAATCATAATCTTGCTTAATGAATACATGAATTAATGCCTAAGATTATTTAAGTAATTGAATTTTCCATGGTCATACACATGCTAACTAGATGGTATGAATGCCTATGTTTATTCAATATCATGGTAGGATAACTAAAGGATAATTAAGTGATATTTAGGTGTGAGACCCCTTTGGATTCTCATGGGTGTGATTTCATCCATCTTGATTTGATTATATTATAATTCATCTAAATTAACGAGAAAATTGATATCTTCATGGATTTACATCTTATGTGTATGGCCTTCACCTATTAATGGAATGAAGGCATAATGTTTCTATAAGGGACATAGATCATGGTATAGTGATCTAATGGGAGTTATCATACATGTTGATCCTTGTTTGGTTAGATCCCAAATGTCTATGGTAGCTCAATAGACTAGTTGTGTTGGATTTAGTAGCAAGTTAGAATTTTCCACTTGTTAATATCATGATGTTTTAAGACTAGCCTAAGCAAGTTATAAAGGTAGGCCTTTATGTTCAATCATTTGGATCCTGTGCTTAAATCTTATTCATCTGCTTTATCATATTTTGTTGTCTAGTGATTGGCTAACTAGACATGCTTGGATGCACCTAATTACATTCTAGTTGTCTATAGAATTATGCTTGTGATTTTGCTCGTACTTATGTAGACTTTTTGAGATACATTTCACTACATTAACTTATGAAGTGAGACCTTTATATGTTCTATTATGTACTTTCATAGATAAATTCAAAAAAATTAGGCTGTTTCACTTTCAAGGAGCCATTGGTTACTCATCATATGATCAATTTGGTCTCTAGGAATCCTACTTATGTGAGATCTCATGCACC
The DNA here is from genome assembly GCA_037957365.1 of Torreya grandis. Taxonomy (NCBI): domain Eukaryota; kingdom Viridiplantae; phylum Streptophyta; class Pinopsida; order Cupressales; family Taxaceae; genus Torreya; species Torreya grandis. The sequence goes on from JARHVA010002600.1 coordinate 1,863,964, forward strand.
ATAGAGTTATAAAATATGTAAAATAGTTAAAATTGATAAACATACTTATAACATCATGGTGATAAAATGGAAAAAAATTGAACCACCAGTTTCATATGACAACTAATTAAGATATTTAAAAAAGATAATGCACATTAGAGTATAGTTTCAGAATGATGTTTGATTAAGTTATTTTTTATAGAGTCTATAAATATATCTACCACCAGTTCACCATGATCAATATTTATTTCCAAGACTATTTTTACACCTACATAACATGAACAATATGGTCACTTGTTTACTCTTCTAGCAGTATTTAGATAGTGCATGTTATAGTCAGAGTATCAAAACTAATGCATAATACGATACTTTTATGTCATCAATAGTAAAAACTAAGATTTTAAATATAATATTATTATCTACTCAATATATATATGTAAATAAAATCAATTATCATTTTAGTCATACACATTTACATGTCAAGACATAAAATGCCACAATCAAAATACCACATAACATGATGCCCATTTACCAAAAGAGTCCATGTGTGTGTGTATATATATGTATGTATTTGTGTGTGTGTAATTACACACACACATACATACATACATACATACATACATCTCTCTCTCTCTCTCTCTCTCTCTCTCTCTCTCTCTCTCTCTCTCTCTCTCTCTCTCTCTCTCTCTCTCTCTCTCTCTCTCTCTCTCTCTCTCTGTGTGTGTGTGTGTGTGTGTGTGTGTGTGTGTGTGTGTGTGTGTGTGTGTGTGTGTGTGTGTGTGTATAACTTATAAAAGTTTTTATATAATTCTACATAATCACTCAATAATAAGATCTCAGTCACCATGACCTATCTCATCACCCTCACTCTCATCTTCATACCCACTAGAACTCGATACATCTGCATCACCTCTACACCTAGATTGATACTTATGACTACATTTTATCTCATAGTACTACTAGATCATCCATCACCTCCATATGTTCAAACTATACACTAATATAATAATATAATATCTTACCACCTACTCCACCCAAACTATCATTGGGGGACTAACTGATTGCTACAACTCTATATGGGCCTCATTTTTTTCTTTGTTTCTCACCTATATTATATAATGAAAATGACCTCTTGATTAAACAAGTTTACATGGACACTTGCAACCTCCAAAGCTAGCTCCACTAGCCCATCATCTACTGCATCATCAAGAATATTTCATGTAATCTCTCATAGTTCCACATCAATGATAGTATACTAGTTCTCATCATCTCTTACACCTACATATAATAACATAGTACATTCTAGACATATACTCAATAACACAATGCTAAAAAAACCAACTATAATAATATATAATAATAGGATACCTCAAACTACTATAATGGGCTTTGAATCCATCACATCCTCCATAATGGCCAAATCTCTTATAAATAATGGTACACATCTATGTTTTACTAACCATACTATATTTCATATATATCCCCCACATCATCCATGTCTGGTACGTTTATCACTACATCACTCTCTATTATAGGAATCAGGGCCAAATTGGCCATCAAAGTTCTACTTCTAATACTTGGCCTCACTATGGCCTGAGTAACCCTCACCCACACCCATGGTTTAGGGGGGCACATGTTGTACCACAGTAAACTACCATGTAACCAATTCATACTATAATCTCTTAGAAATAGTGGTCCATTAATCAAGAAGCTAGTAACTCACATGAATATATCTCGATTGAACCACATCCTTGGGCCATCCCTAAAATATTCTATATGATAACTAAATAATATGTTGAGATATAACTCAATCCAACACTTGTTAATAGTGCTTATATTCCTTGACTACATGGGGTCTATGCTTGTAGACCTCTCTATAAATACCTAGGGTTGTGCCCAATATGTACATGGAAAAACCTCTAGTCTATCCACCATAATATGTTTATAATCCTAATAATGTAACAATGTCAATGACCTAATCCCACCACTACATAACTCCTGAGTGGACTGGTATAAACATTGATATAGGTGGTCTAATATGGTGTGGCCTCATGAGTATAAACTACCATGATGCTCTATATCATGAATAATATTGAGCATCATATATGAAATGGACACGATATTATCATCAATAACAATAAATGAAGATAATAACACTACTAAATTTTTTGACAATTATATAACTTTAGATCTAATAGTCATAGACAAAATCACCCCACTAATGCTACCCTAGTGATGTATCCCAATAAAAATGCCCATAAATTACCTTGAGGCTTGATCTATGTCTCTATGTCCACTTATATCCTAAGATACCATTAGAGAGATGACTATAGTCATCTCTTCAATGGGTAGCCAAAAGGTACATGCATCGACATATCACTACTCTCATAGATTTTTTATTATATTATAATCCCATGACATTGGTGTTAGTGATGCCACATACCCTAAACTAGATATATCTACTAGTGTTCTCTCATCATATATCATGGGTAGCTCGCATACACTCTCCATCATCTAACCCCTATGAAACTCCATCATGCATACATCTACCTAAATAAAACCTAAAATATGACATTAACTTCTCTAGATATCAAATACAAATACTTAAATAATAATTAAATATAATTTCAATTAAAAAATTTCACTACCCTAGTCTATAGGAGATAACACTATATATACGATGCTAGTGTTTGACATTGGTGATTCTATAGGGATATAATGTTAGACAATAGTTTGGTCCTCTAAAAATAACATGAAATCCCTAAGACACTACAATTAGCCTTTAGACAATATCACAGTCCCTCAAAAATACCTAATCTATCATATTTCAAGCAAAAATTGATGAAACAATTAACCAAAACATTTAAATACATGGAAAATGTTATATTCCTTACTGGTCTAGCCTCCTCACTAGCCTTAATTAGTGCCTCTACCTCCTCAAAATAGGTCATATGAGCACCTTATCTCATTGGCATATTTTTTTTATCTTCGAGCAATAATTATATTAAAATATAAAATTTCAAATGACCTCAAACTCAATCAATCTAACCTATTTAAACCATGCTTTTAAAAATGACACCTACATAAGGTTGTCCCACATGCACATTTCACCAACTATTAAAAAAAACATTTAATCATGATATATCACACCCCATAGATCTAATTTTTTATTTGTTTCTTTCATGAATAATTTGACAATTATATACCCTATACCATACTAATTTCATCTCTAGTATAGTCATATGGCCTTTATAGAGGGTAAAACTCATTTTTTACTTAACAAAGTCCATGTAGACCATAGGTCTAACTTAGTCTCAATATATAAACAATAATTATACAATTATTGATGCCAATAATCTCATAATCTTATTATAAAACACTTATTACTCACTAGCATACATTCTAAAATAAATTTTGGTTCGATATCCTATTAAAGCCAACATACCCCATTTTTAGAAAATTGGGACCCTTGAGAAACCTTAAATATTAAACATGAAAAAATGACATGTTAGGACCATTTGTAGAATTTGAAGATCATCCACTTTATCAAAAAAAAATTACCTATTATGTTTTTCTTTAATATTGTCTAACATTGCTACTAAATGGTCTTCGTGGCTTGTAGTTGTAGGTTCCATGGTGTTCTTCCTAAGAAATTCATGTTCCAAAACCCTTGTAAACCCTTAGTTCATATTTGAATATTAGTGGGAACTAAATTGGTAGGAACATTTTAAAACCTATTTTGGACTTAAGCAATTGTCATGTTTAAGGCTTTAGTCACATTTTTTAAGAAAACTCAAACTTAGCCTAAAACAGTTGGTCCCCTTTATTATTTCACCATTTTAATTATTTATATTCTTGACTATGTCTAAATATTTATTTTGTAACGTCCCTTTTAATATTTCCTAACATGGTCCCTTTAATTCATAGCTTAGCCTAAAGTTTCAATCATAAGGCCCCATCATATTTATTAATATGAATGAGACCTTAGCATTAACACTTTAGCCTAAGTATTTTATATCATCTTAGGTCCTAACTTAATTTTTGTGTTTTTCACAGATCTAATGGCCCACATCTCATCATGGGTCTTGATCCAATGGAGTGAGCAAGATCTAAGCTCTAACTTAGAATTCATGCAACTTGAAAAAACTAATGATCCATGCTTCATCATGGAAGGACAATTGAATTACGTGAGGAAAACCTAATAGAATCCAACATTGAATCCCTGTGACCATCAAATTCAATCTCCCAAATTCTAACCAATGCTTCTCACTTCATCATAGATTGAAGATCAAATGAAGTGAAGACATCATGGAAAAGTCAAAATCCCAAGATCTCCATAGTGTTGACATGTGACAATCTTACATTCAAGGATAAAAAGTAAAGGAGCCTACCTAACCAAAGTAACCAATCATGAAAAAGCTCCTACATCATGATCTTATGGCTCTCTCTTACTCACAGGACCTCAATCCAATAGAGTGCATTGAGTCCAAGATCCTGGAAAGGCCCATGAAGGTGATATGTGGCATTCTCACATTGGGTCATAGGAATTTAATGATCCTAAATTTTATATTTGTGTGACCATCATTTAACATCCATGAGGATGTATTTTATGCCTATGTGATCATCAAATTTAAGCCCATAAAATTAAAAGCTTTACTAGTTTAAAATTGATGTTCATGTCACCATCATTTGATATCCACGAGGATGTATTTTATGTCTATGAGAATGTCAAATTTAAGATAATTAATTATCTTTCTTAGGACTAAAATACATTCTAAATTTTTTCTAAAAATCTTGTGAACCACCCTATAGACTAATGGAATCCCTCAAAAGATGATAAAACACTAGAAATTTTCATTATGAAAATATTAAAATGATCTTATGATCTAAATTCATGTAAAATAAACTTAGTCTATGTCTATACCTTAAGGTCCCTATTAAATTTCATTTAAATACCATGAACCCTATGCCAAATACTTAATCTAAGTCTTATTTTAAAAGGGTCTTGATAACATAAAACTTAGCTCAAATGCTCTCACCAAAGGGTTTTATTGTGTTTTTTGATATGCTAAATCTCTAATATCAAATTTGGGTTTTGATAATTTTGACCTCTTTGAGCATGTTTTTTAACAATTAATATAAATATTTTATCCCAAAGTATACATTGTGTTTATTAGACATAGTGTAAACTTTGGCCTAAAATACTTAGCCAGGGTCCCCTTTGTATGAATATCAAAAAACTAAGGCATAAAAACTTTAGCCTAAAGTTTAATTTGTGTTTAATAAACATGAAATAAACCTTAGCCTAAGATTTTTTAAGCTAAGTCCCTACCTTAATGATGCTCTAACTTAAATCTCATGCATTTTTCTATATCTATGGCTTGCATTTCATTGCAAGAGGATGACCTGATGGAGTGAGGAGACCAAAGACTTTTTAATGGAGTATCAAGAGCTAATGGGTTAGATGCATGGAAAAAACACATTTGAATTAGAATTGACAAAATATATAATGGTACACACTTCATCATTATTCTTGTTCTAATGACATGAAACTGATAATGAGGTTTTAAAGGCCCACAAGTTTGACATGTGACCAATGCTCATTTAACATAAGACTGATGTAGGATATGAAGATCAATAAGGAACATGAACATGTGAAGTAACACAACTATGAGGCTAAGTACCAATAGAACCAATGATATAAAAGGACCCAAATCATGATCAATAACTCATGGGCAATCACAAGATCTCCATTCAATGGTGAATAATAAAATAAGGCATTTTAAAAGGCAATGGATAGTGATCAAAGCCATTTATGAAAAATGCCATGAAATGTCCATATCGATGCCACAAAAGAGCCATGAAAGAAAAAAATGAAAAAATAAGATATCTTGTGGGCTTGAAGACTTTAAAGTATAAAGGAAAAGGTCCAAATCAAATCCATGGAAAGTATTAGTTGAAGTCTTGAGACATCTTACCATTAAAGATCCAAAACCCTAAACATTGCATAAAAGAGACCCTAAGTGGATTCATTTGATTAAATTTTGATTTGAGAGAATCTTAATTTCATTTTGAGCACAAAAAATATTTCATAAAGATCAATTTCTATCTGATTGTGAATGATTTACAGGTAAAACCCATGGTAGCTTACATGTAATAGTTGAAGGAGGAGACAAAGCTCTATCTATCCACAGATAATGAGGGGAGAATCTTCAAGGACACTAAGTTAGATGTTGTGTCCCTAAACAATTGAAACAAGAATTGGTCTAAACTATTCTTCACCATAGAGGAAAACCCATCACTAAGGAGGAGTAAAAAATTGTCATGGTTATCAGGGAGAACTATAACTTGGTCATGGTTTAGATGGTTGGCCTTCATTACATTACTAGAAAACTAGAGGTACTTCATTATAATGATGTGCTTGATCTAATTTTCATACACTATAAGATAGATAATGATTGGATAATATATGAGGGAAATTATAATGAGGTATCCTACATTTCCCTTATTACCTCTAAACAATAATATAAACTCCCAATGCCCCATGTAGACCTATCCAAAATTAGGGAGTGGACCAGAAAGCATGACCTAGATACCATCCTCAAACCATAGTTACACCAAGGGAAGCATGTCTTCAAATAATTTAATTTTAAAATACCAATAGTCCAATTTAGGGAAGGGATCCAGGTAATCATGACCTTATTTAATAGAGCATCAAGAGCACCCTTAGCCACATAGGTAAACAAGACCTAAGTCCCTTATGTATATTTCATGGTAGAAGAGAAACTCACCCCTATAGTTGGAGACTTCATCAGTATCTTCCTAGGAAAGCAATTTATTAACATCAAAAGGAATATATCCAAGTAGTTCTTCATGATGTTGTATTTACTATATACCCTACTTGATTCCATCAACTTCCTAGGCATCCAAAACTATTCCCCTGAAGGCATAACCAATAGATCCCACCACTATTCAAAAGTGCACATATTTAAGTACAAAAACCACATGTAGTTCATCTATGACTGTGTCTATCCTGATCTCGTAGAGGCCATCATAGGTTATCCCATCCCTAGGGTTCACCCATTGATCAATAAATATGTAGAGATGATGGGGGATATCTAGTTTTATCTAAATTGCAGAATAATACTAATTGAAAGAATCATGTCCCAACCTTATAGACTGCCTGTTTATGTTCTTAGTAAGTTAATAGAACAATAAATTGCCTCCCAACTCATCAATGGTGTTGATGAGGTGTGTAAAGAGAAGAGTAATGGTCTTCTCCATCCCTTTCCTCTAATCATTATAAGGACCATGATTCAAGACAAGAAGCAAATGGAAACCATGTCCAAACACAAGGACTCATTTAGATTCCAATTAGATTAACTCAAAATGTGGGATCCCATAAATATAGTGGGTGATCATTTCAAGGAAAAATAGCTCCCCAAGCTATTATATGTGATTCAACTTGGTTTCCATAACACCATTTACATAAAGGCAAAGAACTTTGAAGAAGTGTTGTCCAGTCTCAAGGGATACAACATTAAGTTGGATCATAGGTTAAAAATTGAAGATAAACTAATAGGAGTGGTATGGCATATGTATCCTCTCCAATAGCATTTGCTACTTGGATCTTCCGAGACACCTGAAGAATAGACTCAATTATATTAGCCACCACCTCAGAGACAAATTAAATAAGAACATATAAAAGAAAATTTATAAGAGAGACCTAGAGAGGGGCTCTCATCCTTAGTAATACCCCAAAGGCCTCCATCTCTAGTTGAGTATTTGGACATGATTTTCCTAGAGCTATATGAAATAGTTGAAGGTTCCCTTAGAGATTTTATTAAGGCATATGGCACTAATGGGAAAGAAGGGTAGACTGAAGAGGCATAAGTCTAAGTAGGGGATCCTAAGGAGGAGAAAGGAAAAGAGGATTATCTTGACATAGTCTGAGTGGCACCCCGGGAAAAGAGGAAGGTGGAGTGGGCATTGGTGCTTATTAGACCAAGGAAGAATCCAAGATTGACCCTTACTCACCCACTAGTGAGGTCAATTTGTTTAGTGAATAATTCCCCATTCATGGTCTAATCATCCTTGATTGGTTTATTTCAATAAAATGATAGAATATCCCCTCTTTGTCCTATTCATGGGCATTGACCAAAGTTTTGAACATAGATGTGCATGATGACATCAAATCATGGATTAGGGATATAATGAATTAATAATAATCAAGAATAATTATGGAAACTATAGGGATAAATATCAATAAAATGGATGATCTAGGATTATCCAACAGCATAGGAATTGAGGTCCCAACACCTTCAAAGTTGATAGACCCAGTCACCATGGTGCAATTCCATCGAAAGAAAACTAGATTAAAGAGGGTCATCACTAGGAAGGCTATGGTGGGAGATAAATAATTTGCCTTCCATAAGGTTAGAACTTTTTTTAGACTAACCCCAGTGGAAGGACAATAAGTAGGTGATAATCCCATTCATGAAGAGGATGTTGAGATCCTACTAGAGGCCTAGTTAGCCCAAGCTAAGGTTGGGATCAAGGGAATGAAATAAGGGATCCTTAATTTAGAAAGGGAGAAAGAAAACCTAGAATCAAAAGCCATATTATTAGTTTTTTATGATATTATTAACATGTTTGAGGCTTCATTATTTGATATGTTTGATTCTTTGAAATTAATAAAGCTAAGTTAGGATGCCCTAAGCCAAAAAATTGAGGTAGCTAAGGGGTTAATAATGGAATGGTATGAGGTAGAGACCAAAATAAGAGACCTCATTAGTATTTTTATCAAGGATAGAATACCTAAGTTCAAAACCATCAGCCTAACTCACCTAAATACCATATAAGGAATAGTAGTGGATAATGTTTAAAATCTATGTGTGTGGGTAAAGAATTTAGATACACTTCTAACTAATGATAAGGAGATAATTGATAGAATTGAATAACTCCTAGGTATTATGCTAGCGAATATTTAAAATTATACAACATTGGGAATAATTGATGATGTAGAGTACAAATATAGATCTACCTTGATAATGCAAGAGGTGAAGACAAAAATCAAGGGAAAATCAGGTAGAGACAATGACAAGATTATGGGTATGATCTTCATGGCCGAGAAGAATATTATAGAAGATAGATCATAAAAGAGGCTATGGATAGAGATAATATAGACCTTGAATACTTGGTTGATCAATAATAGGTTTGACTCATGAAGATAGCTATAGACCTCAATCTTATCAAAGAGCAACATTAGAAGGAAATAGAACTCTTGCATGAACAAGGAGACCCTTAAGTAATAGGCCCATATGTTAGTTAATATTCTTTTTTTAAAACATTTTAATATTTAAAATTAAGGAATATTCTTTTGTAAGGCATATGCTACTCTATTAGCATATTGCCCCTAGGTCAGTCTAACTTTGAAAGACAAGTGTATTATAGAACTTGTTAAAAAGGATAGTTGTCCTTAATTTTGTACATTTTGTATCTTATGACTGACTGGTGTACTACCTTATCTTTTATAAAGGGCAGTATTACCATTTGTAAAAGAATACATAAATTTTGAACAAATTTGTATACTTCAACTAATCAATGCAATTAAGTAATTCTTCAAATATTATCTAGGTTGAATGTCTTAATTGTTAACATAGCTTCTTCTCTCAATTGTTGATTATAATACTTAATTTTGAATAGATTCTTTGAATTTTGAATTTACGTCTATGATACAAGGTTTATAATTTATGCTTATACCAAATTAGTTGAAGGATATTAGATTTCCTTTGTTTTGCTTATTTTATATTTAGATATGTTAATGTTATTTAAACTTGGTAACAAATCTTTAAAGCGAAATATAGTTCTTACTTGTATAATTTCATATCATCCTTAGGAATGTAACTAGTATGTAATGAAATTTGAGCTTACGGTATTTTTCACCATACATTGGTTAAATGCATGTTAATTTTTAATTGAAACTTTGTCATGATATTTGATTTTAAGAACAATAAATTATTTTTTCTCTACCTTACCCTCTCCTTTGCTCTTTTTTTACACCATATCACTGTATCATAGATTTCATTATCAATGTCCTATATATTAGTTTCTAGCTTAAATTGAACCAAAATTCACTAAGTATTAACATAAATCCTCTAAAATTCATCGAGAATAGACCATGATCGCTCCCAACTATCACTTAATACAAATTTTGTGGAGCATTCATATATTATTTTGTTTTTATTCCACCATAGGTAACATCAAGTTGTCACAACCAACTACTCATGCTTTGAATTCTTAGAATTCTAAAATGTGGAGTGTTCTCTAAACATTGAGAACCCCTGTGGTACACTTGGAGGCATCAATAAGAAGCATTCCACTAGTACTAAATGGAGGACCACCTTTGTGAAATGGTTGAATCATTATCCATTTTGGTGTGGTTTGTCTAATATTGATGTTATCTTTATGATTTTAAGTTATTATTCACTTCTAAATGTAAAGATCATTGATATTTGTCATTTTTGACATATCTTTGTGCTTCCTTTAGACAAAGATCAACGATCTTTAAGATTTGATGCTTGGTTTTGGTAAATTTAACTTGAAATTAAAAAATCCATAGTATTTTAGGTTAGGATGGCTTGTTTTGATTAAATATTGGCATATAGTTCATATATCTAGGCTTATTTGAGCTTAAACTTGTAAAGATAGATCATATTAGCATAATTGTATACATCTTTGAGCTATTTTAGGAAAAGATCAATGTCATTTACTATTCTTTATGCAATCCTTAAAAAATGATCTTAATGTGTAGTTTTAATCCTTATTCCTTATAAATATTAGCCTTATACATCATATTTAAAATAATATATTCAACCTTCAAGCTAGAATTGCACAACATTTGAACCAGATCACTCTCAGAGACAAGGGAGCCTTTACTTGAACTTGAAATTCATAGAAAATCCAAGCATGATAAAGGTAGATGTAGGAGATATAGATCTCTTCCAACTTTACCTCTTCCAAGTACTTTAACCTTTAACCTTCATTAAGGTATGGCTTGGTTAGGAGAATCTCTAATTAATGTGCTAGGTGTGGTACATGATATCCCATGTAACCTTAAGAAGTAGTTGCCTACATTTAGTCCAATAGGTATAGTAAGAGCTAAAGAGCACATAAAATATTTTAAATCAACCTTAAGGTTGATAAATGTTATGCATGAGGATGTGAATTTAAATTTATTACCCTTTACCTTTAAATATGTTGATTATCAATGCTTCTTATATTTTCCTTATAATTATATCACTAGTTGGGATGGTTTCACGTATGTGTTTATAGATAAGTTTGGTAAGATTTTCAGTATTTAACTTAGTTACCATTAGTTCACCACCATTAGAAGATATGAAAGTGATCCTATAACATCCTTTACTATTAGATTTTATAAAATGTATAGCAAGACCATGGAGCCCTATAAGCCTGATGATGTATTAGCTTTAGAAATTTACAAGGATGTAGTAAATCCCATGACCTTTATATTCTTTAAAAGATACATGCTAGCTATAAATTCATTATCTAAGGCCTATTTTGAGGTAAAAGCAATCAATGATAGAATGTATCCCAAAGGATAGATGGTATATTCTATTCCAAACATTAACCCATATGTGTCCACTGTAAACATCTTTCCAAATAACAATAAAAATACCCTAGCCTTGAATAAATTTACAAACCTAAATCAATTTCCCTTGAGTCATGCTACTCCCAACTAGAACCTTGGATTTTTAATTCATTATGGCTCTAATGGATTCAATACAAATGATCAAATATATTTAGTTCCAATTGGTGGTGCTAAAAATAACCAAGTACATAACTTTAAAACTCCTAAAAATGAGAATGAGTCTATACTAAAAATGGTCCAGAAGTTGAGCATTAATTCTCTAGTTGCAAAAATAAGTTGGAAATATTGCTAAAAGCACTGGTAGGAACTTCTAATTTAAAAGGTATAATAGGCCAAATAATATATTTCAAAATGATAGTTTTCATAATAATAGGAATAATGAGCCATCTTATAAAAAAAAGACCATGGACATTAACCTTACCGATATTGCATTACCTGATTATTATAGAGTACATTGCACAACCGAGCATAGTGAAATTGACTGTATTGAATTTTTCAAGGATTTTCAGGAAGAATTAGATACATTTGAAGCAATATATAATAAGTGTAATGGTATAGGTGATTCTATATCCAAATAATCTAATCAAACCTTCATGGTGAAGACTTTTGATTTCCCCTTTCAAGAGGAGAATGATCCTGATAAAATCCTTAAAGAGATATAGGCCTTCCAACAATTCTTAAAGAAGACCTATCCCTTGAGGAATAGAGAGTTGAGGCAAGCCTTAAATACCTCAACACCTCCAAATAAATTTGGAACCCCTCTAAAAAATTCTTCAAGAAATGATCCTTATCCACCTAAAGGGAGTACCTCTAAACCTAATATTGATATTACTAGTTCTTCTAATAAAACTAGATATGATATAGTTGAGTATATGAAGAAGATAAAGGATAGTATTACATTTCATGAATTGACACATATCCTAGATCAAATATACCTTATGTTGGAGTCATTGTCAAAGAAACCAAACAAGTCACCCAGGGCTGACCATGCCAATGTGACTGTGCATAAATCCAAAGCTAAATCTCCTCCTTTCTTGCTCAATGTCAAGATGTTTAGTAAGAACTTGTATAATTATTTATTATATTTGGGTTCATATACCAATATCATGCCTAAATATATTTTCAAATAGTTTGGATTAACACCTATAAAATTTGATAGGGTTGTCACCTAGTTTGATAAATCTAGAGTTAAGGTTGTTAGGGAGTTATTAAATGTTTACATGTAGTTAGATTTTAAACCTAGGGTTTGGTATTTTATTTATATCCAAGTTATTGACATTCTTTATTTTTATGGAATCTTGTTAAATAGGGAGTGGACCAAAGCTCTGAATGGTTACATGTCCATAGATTTCTCACATTTATGGCTACTTGGGAAGGGAGTTCCTAATCAGATTAGGGTTAAGAGAGAGAGCCAAGGATGAAACACATGATCACTAAATACAATATTTTGAATGAGAGGATCAACATAATTGACTCAAAATTATGGGTTTTCATCCTAGATACTAATAAGGTATATGATCCCAAGAGTGCTCATGTTATTCCTAGACTATGGAAATTACATATTGACAATGCTAGGTGTAAGTTTGGATCTACAGTAGGCATTGTCCTTACTGACCCTATTGGTAAGAAATAACATTCTTCTTATAGACTCTAATTCCCTTATACTAACAATCTTTCTAAATATGAGGCCCTTATCCAAGGTTTGTAATTTTCTACAAAGAATAAGGTCAAAGAGATACTTGTTTATGGGCATTCAAAACTAGTGGTCAACCAAGTAAGAAGCAAATACCAATGCAAGCTATCATACCTTAAGAGGTATAAGTTTAGGGTTTGGGATTTTATTGAGTCCTTTGATACTTTTAGTATTACCTCCATCCCAAGGGAAGAGAACCAAGCTACTGATGAGTTGGTATCTATTCTAGTGAACATCATACCCAACCAAGATTCTCTGAATTTCAACATTGAGTTGATTACTTAACCTTCAATATCTAATAGTGTTAAACATTTTTAGTTTCTTAGTGATGATCAACAAATATTGGATTTAATTACCAATTATGGAGAATTTGACACTCATATTATTGATAAGACTAGTGAAAATGCATTTAAGGAGGACAAGTTTGATGGTAAAGTCATTCAGTTGAATGACAACATGATCTCTAAGGGGATGATTTCTTTAGAGAGACTATTTGATCAGGATAAACTAGCTAAGGTTTCTAAGATTCCTAAGGTAATTTGGAAAGACTATAATGTTGTTGATTTTGGTTTCCAGGATCAACCCCAACTAGTAAATGTTGGAAAATCCTACACAAATATTGAGAATAAGAAGGCCAAAGAGATCCTTACCCAATATAAGGATGTCATATCATGGTATTATGATGACTTAAATATCTTTGATCGAAGAGTCATTAGCCATACTATACCCTTTAAAAAATCTTCAAGCCATTCAAGTAGAAGTAGAAGTCTATGAATCTTTTCCTCTAACCAATGATATTTAAGGAGGTTAAGAGACTATTAGATACTAGGATAGACTTCCCCATTAGTCATTCTACTTTGGTGGCTAATTTGGTGCCAATCAGGAAGTATAATGGTGTAATTAGGATTTGTATTGACTTTAAGAACTTAAACAAAGCATTTGAGTAAGATAACTATCATATTCCTTCTCTTGAATAGGCTATACAAGTTATTTTAGGTTTAACCATGATGTCTTTTCTTGATGGATTTTCAAGTTATAACTAGGTGTTAGTTGACAAAGAAGATAGGATAAAAATAACCTTCACAACCATGTGGGGAGACTTCACTTACAAGAGAATTCCCTTTGGGATAATCAATTCTAGAGATACTTTTCAAAGTGATATGTACCACGCCTTTCAAGTCCTAATTGGTAAGTGTATTATTATATATATGGATGATCCAACAATTTTTTCTAAAAATAAGGAAGATTACTTTATGCACTTGTAATAAGTTTTAGAGAGATGCAGAAGGTATGGGATCTCATTAAACCCTAATAAAAGTATCTTTTGTGTTACATAAGTAAAATTACTAGGTCATGTCATAACCAAGGATGAGATTTCTATAAATTTTAAAAGAGTGGAGGCCATATCTAGAATAGAACCTCTATATAGTAGAAAAGAGTTAAAGTCATTTTTTGGTAAGATAAACTTTGTAAAAAAAATTATTTCTGGCTTTGTAGAGATTGTCAAGCCACTAAATTACATGCTCAAGAAGGATGCTAAAGTCACATGGAATGAAGAAACTATGAAGGCATTCAATGATATTATAGAAGCCATTATCCAAGATCTAGTCCTCATAAGTCCTGAATTCTCAAAGGACTTCTATCTCTACTCCTTTACGTCTAACCATACTATGGTTATAATGTTAACTCACAAGATTAATGGGTGTGATCACCCAATAGCTTTTATTATAACTAATTTTAAGAATGATTTGTTAAATTATTCATTGATTGATAAATAGGCATATGCATTAGTTAAGTTAGTTAATAAATTTATGTATTACATCGTTAAAAATAAGGTGCATGCTATCTTACCTAACCTTGCCACAACTTATGTTATGTTAGAATGAGTTGGGAGAATGTAGAGGTATGTGGATGTCATTTTTATAGGAGCATGACTTGGAGATGAAAATATAGAATTTGGTAAGGTGCTAAGGTCTGATCTAGATTATTGTTAATACTAACCCTAGGCTAAGTATTACGCAAGAAGATCAACATAATTTTCAAGATAGTGATTGGTATGATTAAATTATATGTTTACTAATTAATGTTACTTATCCTACAAAATTATCCAAGGAGAAAAAAAGGGCCCTGAGATTGAAGGCAACCCATTATCTTATCAATGATGGGGTTTTTTATAGAATATTTTTTAAATAAATTTACTTGATATGTGTCTCAGAAGAAGAATCCACCCAAATCATGAGCACCTTCCATGAAAAGATGAGTAGTGGACATCCATATAGGAAAACCACAACCGATAAAATTCTTCGATATGGCTATTATTAGCCAACTATTTTTAAGGATTCTCACAAACATGTGAGTGAATGTCACTTAATTCAAGTCTTTAGCACCAAGGAACCTAAGGAATCAATGCATCTACGACTAGTCATGGTTGACAAAAAAATTTCTCAATGGGGGTTAGAATTTGTTGGGGTCATTAACCATAATTCATTGCAAGGTCACAAGTATGTCCTAACTGCCACATATTATTGCACAAGGTGGACCAAGGCTATAACTTCTAAACAATATAGGACTGAAGAAGTGATCAACTTCTTGGAAGAGAATATTTGTACCAGGTTTAAAACTTTAATTTATCTAGTATGTGACAATGGATCTGCATTTATATCTATATATATGATTGAATGGACCTATTATAATGGCAGTTATCTCAATTTTGCATCCTACCATTATCCCCAAGGTAATGGAAAATATACATCTACAAACAAAAACCTAATAAAAGTAATTAAAAAGTCTACTACAAATAATCCCAAGACTTGACATAAGATCCTTAAGTTTGCACTATGGGTTGATAAGATAAGAATTAATAAATCCCTAAAGGCATCCCCATGTCTATTGGTATATGGATAATCACCTATCTTTCCTATAAATATTAAGCTACCTACCTATAGATTCATGTAAGAATATATGGAAGAAAGACAAGAGCTTGCCAATTATATATTAATGGACATCATTCAGATGGAAGATGCAAGGTAGAAAGCCTTTGTTAATTTTAGTAGACATCAAACCATAGTGGAAAGGTGGTTTGACAAAATGTCAAAGGTAAAAGTATTTTAAAAAGGAGACTTAGTCATCCTATGGACAAAGCATATGAACCAAAGGGGAAGCATGGATTATTGACACCCATATGGATTGGCCATTATCAAATAGCAGAGACACTTGGGAACAACACCTTCAAGTTGGGATATCTTCAAGGGGTGGAGTTCACATTTCCCACCAATGGGAAATATCTCAAGCACTACTTTGTTGCATCTCCACCTAGGGTTTTCATGGAATAAGCTCTGTAAGATGATAAGATTTAGTGTAGGTAGGCTAGTTAGTTTTTTTCAAGTTATTTCATTCCTTCCCCTTGTTTGTATATAATATTTTGTATATCTTTTTATTTTGGTTCACTATTTTTTTATTCCTATTTATTATTTGTTTCTTATTACTTGGTTCTTTGGATAAGTCCTCTAGGCCAATCTTGAGCTCAAAGTTAGGAAATCTTCTTGAAATTTCATAAACTTCATAAATGAAGGTGTTTACCTCATACATATGATGATTGTGGTTCTAAAATATAAGCCTAATGTTATAATGTGAAGAAAATGGTAAAGACTAATAGAAGAATCCAACTATTTCATAATAACTTTAAACATTTTTTGGACCTCAAATTGGTTTTAAGAATATTTGTCCTTATAGTATGAAATATCAAACTATCATGGTATAGCCATACTAGCACTTAATCAACATCGTTACTTGGGATAAGAATTGTAGCAATAGGTGATTATCTAAAGATAAAATACTTGACCAAATCTTAAAACTTGGCTACCCTATTTCCCAACCTTGTTGAAATCATAAAGTTCTAAAGAAAATATAAAAAATAAGGATTCAATGAAAAAACAAAAGATTTATGAGCGTAGGTGATTTTGGTAGTCTCCATCAAGGCTATGGACACCTAGATAGTAGTAGATAAAGGCCTTAAATGGAATGAATGGCATATCTACCAGGCTATGGATGCCTAACTAGTAGTAGACCAATGCCCAAACCTTCCTTGAGCAAAAAACATAATTCTGAATGGATATCCAAACATGCTCCAAGTTAGTGTTAATGATTAAGGACATGAAACCTGGAAGTTATTTATTACACCCCATGGCAAATAGAAAGTATAATTAAAGCACACACACAATATGACTATGTCTTGATGTTTGACCCTAATTATACAAGTACAAGGTTTGTTTTAACTATAACATGATCTAGATAATGATATTGATCAAGTGAAATGGATGACCCAATTATTTGTCTAAATTAGATTATCTATGTTCTAACATATTTTTATGTTTCCCCCATGAGTCATTATTTGTTGAGGCCTACCTACCTCCATTTTTAAAATATTGGGACCCTTGAGAAACCTTAAAGATTAAACATGAAAATATGGCATGTTAAGATTATTTGTAGAATTTAAAGATCATCCAATTTATCAAGAGAAAGATTAATTCTTGTGTTTTGCTTTAATGTTTTATAATATTGCTAATAAATGTCCTTCATGGCTTTTATTTCTAGGTTCCACGGTGTTCTTCTTGAGAAATTGACATTCTAAAACCCTGGAAAACCCTCAATTCAAATTGGAATATTGGAAGGAACTAAATTGGTAGGAACCTTTTAAAACCTATTTTAGACTTAAGCAATTGTCATGTTTAAAGCTTTAGTGATGTTTTTTAACACAACTTGAACGTTAGTTCTCTATATTCCTAACTTTGTGTAAATATCTATTTTGTAGGGTCCTTTTTAATATTTACTTACTTGGTCCCTTTAATTCATAGCTTAGCCTAAAGTTTCAATCATAAGGCCCCATCATATTTATTAATATAAATGAGACCTTATCCTTAAAACCTCAGCCTAAGTCTTTTATATAATCTTTAGTCCTAACTTTATTTTTGTGTTTTTCATAGATCTAATATCCCATGCTTCATCATGGGGTTTTATTCAATAGAGCAAGGAAGACTTGAGTTCTAACTAAAAATGCATGAAACTTGCAAGATATAATTATCTATGCTTCATCATGAAAGGGTGATCAAATAGCATGAGGAGAACCTTAAAAAATTAAACACTTAATCCTTAGGACTAATGACATTCAATCTTCTAGATTTTGACCAACTTTTCTCACTTCATCATGAACCAAAGATCAAATGGAGTGAAGAAATCATGGAAAATTCAAAATCCTAGGAGTTGCATGGTGTCAACACATACAAATACTACATTTAAGGATTAAAATAAAAGGTGCCCACTTGAAAAAAGTAACCAATCATGAACAAGATCCTAGATCGTGATCCTACGACTCTCACTTACTCATAGGACCTCAATCCAATAGAGTGAATTGAGTTTAAGATCTTAGGAAGGCCTATGAAAGTGCCAAGTGAAATTCTCATGTTGGGTCATAGTAATCTGATGATATTAAATTTGACATTTGTGTGCCATCATTTGATGTCCATGATGACATATTCGATGCTTGTATAATTATCAACATTAAGCCCATCAAATTAAAAGATTCACTAGCTTAAAATTTGCATTCATTTGACCATCATTCAACATATTTAAGGATGTATTTGATGTCTATGAGACCATAAAATTTAATCTAATAAATTATCTTGATCAAGACTAAAATACATTATAAAATGTTTCTATAAAGCTTGTGAACCACCCTATAGACTAATGGAATCCCTTAGAAGATGCTCAAACACTAGAAATGTCCAATTTAAAAATATTTAAATGATCGTAGATCTAAATTCATACAAAATAAACTTAGTCTATGTCTATCCCTAAATTTCCACATTTCATTTCATTTAAATACCATGAACATTAGGCCAAAGACTTATACTAAGTGTTTTTTTAAAGGGTCTTGATAACACAAAATGTAGCTAAAATGATCTCACTAAAGGGTTTTATTGTGTTTGTTAATATGATAAATCTCTATTATAATAATTTGGTATTTGATCACTTTTACCGCTTTGAGAATGTTTTATAGATTTAACATAAATATTTTAGCCTAAAGTATACATTGTGTCTATTAGACACAGTGTAAAATTTTGCCTAAAACACATAGCTAGGGTCCCCTTTGTATGAATATCGAGAAACATAGGCATAAAAACTTTAGCCTAAAGTTTATTTTGTGTTTAATAAACATGAAATAAGACTAATATACATTGTGTCTATTAGACACAGTGTAAAATTTGGCCTAAAACACTTAGCTAGGGTCCCCTTTATATGAATATCGAGAAACATAGGCATAAAAACTTTAGCCTAAAGTTTATTTTGTGTTTAATAAACATGAAATAAAGCTTAGCCTAAGATGTTTTAACCTAAGTTCCTACCTTAATAATGTGATAAATTAAATATCATGCACCTTTGTAGATCTATGACTCATATTTCATCACAAGAGGATGATCTAATGGAGTGAGGACACCAAAGACTTTTAAATGGAGTCTTGAGAACTCATGGGTTTAATGTGTGGTGAAAGCACATTTAAAATAGAATTGAAAAAATATATAATGGTCCACACTTCATCAAACTCCTCGATCCAATGGTGTGAAAGTGTTAATGGATTTTCAAATGCCTGTAAGTTCACCACATGCCCAATGCTCATTCAACAAAAGGTTGACATAGGATACAAAGATTGAGAAGGCATGTGTAGATTCCAAGTGGCACAACTATAAGGATTAATACCAAAAAAATGACAAATAAGGACACAAATCTTTATCAATGGCTTGTGGTCAATCATAGGATCTTAATTCAATGGTGAAAAAGAAAAGAAGGCATTTTAAATGCCAATGGCTAGTGCTCAAAGGCATTTATGAAAAATACCATGAAAGGTCTAAATCTATGCCACATAAGATCTAAGCAAGTAGAAAAAGAAAAAATAAGAGATTGATCCAAAACTCAAAATTTCTAGTTGATAAATATTTCAATAGCATAGAAATAACACAGTAATAATGAATTCTCTGAGAAGAGATGTAGTATTACTCAAGATCACAATACAAATATATGCTTATCTCTGGGAAGAGATGTTTGTCCTCAAATTTCAGGTTATCTCTTCATTTATACACATTTTGAAAGCATGGGGAGGATGTGGAAGGTCACCAATATTGATGGAGATTAAGTGGTTTGACTTCTAAGATTTAAAACAATACATAATTTGAAGAATTAATATTTTTAGAAACTTACTATTTTTAGATTGCACTATTAAAATTAAAATTTGGGGCACTTCCATTGTGTTTTCTAGGGTTAAAATTAATTGATAATATATCCATTCCATCTCAAAACGTTTTCCTCATTATTATCTTTCCAACAGTTCAAACGGTGAGTCAATTGGAGCTACGGTGCAAAAGTTATGGCTCTCGGAAGTTCCATCATCAATTGGGGTGGAACTGTCACCCGAATTGTCGCCTAAATTATTGCTCGGATCAAAGATCTTGTGGGCTTGAAAACATGAAAGTATAAAGGTAGAGGTCTAAATCAAATCCAAGACATGTATAATTTGAATTCCATATACATCCTACCATTAAAGCTCCAAAACCCTAAACCCTACATAAAAGAGACCCTAAGTGGATTCATTTGGCTAAATTTTGATCTAAGAGAAGCTTAATTGAATTTACAGCACAAAATAGGTTTCAAAGAGATCAATTGCTATCTGATAGTGAATAGTTTGCAAGTAAAATCCATGGTAGCTCACAAGCAACAATTGAAGGAGGAGACAAAGCTCTATTTATCCATAGATAATGAGGGAAGAATCAAGGACACTGAATTGGATGTTGTGGCCATAAACAATGGAAACAAGAATTGGTCTAAACTCTTCTTCACTATAGAGGAAATAAAACACATCACTAAGGAGGAGTAGATAATTGCATGGTTAGTATGAATCACTATGTCCTAGTCATAGTTCAAATGGCTAGCCTTCATTATGCTACTAGAAAACTAGAGGTACTTCATTAAATTGATGTGATTTCTATAATTTTCATAAAATAAAGGATAGATAATGATTGGATAATATACGAGGGAAATTATACTAAGGTAGTCTACATTTCTCATTTTTCCTTCAAAAAATATTATAAACTCCCAAATCCCCATGTAGACCTATCAAAAATTAGGGAGTGGACCAACAAGCATGACCTATACACCATCCTCAAACCATGGTTACACCAAGGGAACCATGTCTTCAAAGACTTTGAGGGTAGAATCCCAATAGTCTAGTTGAGTGAAGGGATAAGGGTAATCATGACCCTATTAAATAGAGTATTAAGAGTCCCATGAAACACATATGTAAACAAGACCTAAGTCCCCTATCTATATTTATTGGTAGAAGAAAAACTCACCCCTCTAATTGGAGACTTGATCGGTATCTTCCTAAGAAAGTAATTCATTGACATCAAAAGGAAGAAAACCAAGTAGTTTATCATGATGTCATACTTGTTATATACCCTACTTGCTTCCATAAACTTCCTAGGCATTAAAAATTGATCCCCTAAAGTCAAACCACTATATCCCACCATTATTAAAAATTGCACATCTTCAAGTATTATAACCACATATAGTTCATCTATGACTGTATCTATCCTACTCTATTAGAGGCCATCATAAGTTATCCCATGCCTAGGATTCACCCATTGCTTAAGAAATATGTAGATATAATGGGGGATATATTTTTTTATCTAGATTGCATAATAATCTAAATTGAAATAATCATGTCCCAACCTTATAGACTACCTATATATATTCCTAGTAAGTTAGCAAAACAATAAATTACCTCCTAACTCATCAATGGTGTTGATGGGGTTTGTAAATAGAAGAGGAAGGATCTTCTCCATCCTTTTCCTCTAATCACTGGAAGGACCATGCTTCAAGATCAGAAGCAAGTAGAAACCATGTCCAAGCACAAGGACTCATTTGGATTCCAATTAGATGAGCTCAAAATTTGGGATCCCAAAAATATAGTGAGTGATCATTTGAAGGTGAAATAATTCCCCAAGTTAGTATATGTGCATCATCTCAATGTCTATAACACCATTTACATCAAGGAAAATAACTATAAATAAGTGTTGGCCAAGTTTAATGGGTACAACACTAATTTGGAGGATAGGTTAATAATTGAAGATAAACCAACATGATAGTTATGATAGATGCATCCTCTCTAATATCATTTTCTTGCTATACCTTCTAGGCCATCTCAAGAATAGCCTCAAGTGGAGTAGCCACCACCTAAGAGATAAATTGAGCAAGGACATGGAAAATAAATGTTGGAAGAGAGACCTAGAGAGGGACCCTCATCCTCAACACTACCCAAAAGGTCTCTAGCTCTAGTTGAGTATTTGGACATGATTGCCTTAGATCAAGATGAAATAATTAAAGGTACCCTTAGAGATATTATTAAGGCATATGGCACTAATGGGGAAGAAGGGTAGATTTAAGAGGCACAAGTCCAAGTAGGGGAGCCTGAGGAAGATATAGGAAATGAGGTTGGTCTTGACATAGTCCTAGTGGTACCCTAAGAAAAGAGGAAGGTGGAGTCAGCATTGTTCCCTATTGGACCAAAGAGGAATCCAATATTAATCATCACTCACCCCACTATTAAGGTCAATATATTCAGTGAATAATTCCCCATGCATAGACCAATCATCCTTGATTGGTTAATATATGAGAAATTATAGAAGATCACGACTTTGTCCCATTCATGGGCATTGAGAAAAGTTGTGACCATATAATGAAGGAAGAATAAGAAATAATAATTATGGCCACTATATGGATGGAGAAAAATAAAATTGTTGCTTCAAGAGCATCTAGTAGCACAATATTTGAGGTCCCAAAACCTTCAAAATTCATAGATCTAGTCACCGTGGTGGAATTTTTCTAGATATAGCTAGATTAGAGAGGGTAAAATCATGAAGGCTATGGTGGAAGTTGAAGAATTAACCTTTTAGAAGGTTGAACCTTTTATTAGACTAATCCTAGTGGAAGGAAATAATGAGGTGAGAATCCCATTCATGAAGAGGATGTTCAAAGCCTACAAGAGGCTGAGTTAGCCCAAACTAAGGCTAAAATTAGGGGAATGAAATAGAGGATCCTTAATTTGGAAAGGGAAAAATAAAAATTAGAAACACATGCCATTTTATCAGTGTTTGATGCTATTATTGACATGTTTAAGGCTTGATTCTTTCATATGTCTATTTTTTTTAAATCAATAAAGTTGAGATAGGATGCCCTAACCCAACAAAGTGAGGTAGCTAAAGGATTAATAAAAAAATATTAAGAGGTAGAGATGAAAATAAGAGACCTCATTATCATTTCTATCAAGGATAGAATCACTAAGTGTAAAACCATCAACCTAGCCCACCTGAATGCCATACTAGGAATAGTAGTGGATACAGTTTAGAATCTATGTATGTGGGAAAAGAATTTAGATAGAATTCTAGATGATGATAAGGGGTTAATATTTATAATTGAAAAAATCCTAGGCACTATGCTAGCTAATCCTAAAAAGACTACAACATTAGGAATAATTTATTGTGTAGACTAAAAACATAGAGCTACCTTGGTAATGCAGGAGGTGAAGAGAAAAAGCAAGGGCAAATCAGGTAGAGATAATGGTAGGATTTTGGGTATGATCTTCACAATTGAGGAGAATATTATAGAATCTAGGAGCATAAAATAAGCTATGGCCAGAGATGATAGAGACCTTAAAGACTTGGCTGATCAACAAGAGGTCTTCCTCATGAAGCCAATTGTGGACCTTGAGCTTATCAAAGAGAAACATTAGAAGTTAATAGAACTCTTTTTGGAATAAGAAAGAGACCCTTAATCAATGGTCCCACTATCTATTTAATATTCCTTTTATAAAACATTATAATATTTAAAAGTAGGAAATATTCTTGTGTAAGGATAGTTATATACTAAAGCTTACTAAAAAGGACAGTTGTCCTTAATTTTGTACATTGTGTATCTTATGACTCACTGGTGTACTACCTTATATTTATATAAAAGGAAGTATTACCATTTGTAAAAGGAGATAAAAATTTTGAAAAGATTTATATACTTCAAGCAATTAATGCAATCAAGGAATTTTGCAAATATTTTCTAGATTGAATGTGTCAATTGTTAACATAGATTCTTCTCTCAATTATTGATTATAATTCTTAAGTTTGAATAGTTTTTTTGACTTCTCAATTTTCATATGTGATACAATGTTTTTGATTTGTGCTTATGATAAATTAGTTGAAGGGTCTTATATTTGCTTCATTTTTATTATTTTATATTCATATGTGCTAATGCTATTTGAACTTGTTAACTATTCTTTAAAGTGAAATCTTGTTCTTACTTGTATAATTTCACAACATCCTTAAGAATGTGCTTGGTGTATGATGAAATTTGAGATTATGATATTTTACACCATATATTGGTTAAATGCATGTTTAGTTGTAATTGAACATTTTTCAGGATATTTGTGTTCAAGATTAGCAATCAATTGTTTCTTAACTACCTTACCCTTCTCTTTGTTCTTTTTTTACAGCAGATCACTATAGATTAGATTTCATTGTCAATATCCATATAGATTAGTCTATAGCTTAAATTAGACCAAAATTCTCTGAGTATTAACATAGATCCTCTATAATTCATAAAAAATGAACCATGATGGCTCCCAACCATCACTTATAAATTTTGTGAAGCATTCATACTTTATTCTATCATTATTCCACCATAGGTAACATAAAGTTACCACAACTTGATATTAATGCTTTTAATTCTTAGAATTCTAAAATGAGAATTGTTCTTTGAACACTAAGAACCCCTATAGTACACTTGGAGGCATCAACATATCCTTACCCCAATTTCAAATCTCTCATCAAAAGGGGGCATACATACACTATTCATACTAACACAAATCTACTCGAATACTTAGGCTCAAATTTACAACTACACATATTTACTAAAATACTCAAGATCAGATATATAGTAACACATTTTTATTTTGATAATTAGTCTTAGATATATAATTACACATGTATACTTAGATACCTTGGCTCAAATATATACTTACATAAATTTATTCATATACGTACATACATAAGCTCAAATACATGATTTATTTATTTATAAACTCTAATATATAATTACACATTTATTTAGATACTCAAGCTCACATACATAGTTTCTTTATTCAGATACTTAGATATATAGATACATAGTTTGACTCAAATTTATAGGGTTCTATAGTTTTTCGTAAATTTTGTTTTACATTATTAGGTTTTACACAATATTTTGATACAATTCCAAACTCATATTATGACTATGGGGGCATTCTTATAGTACAACATACCTATATATACCGTTTACACATAGGTTATCTAGCTACACCATTTAGATATTAGGTTTGGGGGCATGACGTATGACACATATTATTGATCCCACATATTTTCAACAAGTTATATAAATATAATGGAAAATTATACCATTATCTATGTCCAAATCACTAGATTACACGAATTATGTCACCAAGATTTCAAATATTAGGTGATATAACCATTTTTAGTATTTGATCCATAAATTATAGTATTTTATATAAGGGAACATGTCAAGTACTAGTTTTAACCTCTGAACACACCTTTTCTCATATTTAATTACATATCAGAGTGGGGGAAATCATGGCTTGTTTATTTGTATTTATAGATTAATTCTTAGGCTCAGTTCACATATCAAAGTGGGAGAAAATAGGGATTCATTTGTCACAATTTATTTGGTTAATTAGATTCATTACAAGGCACACCCAAATTATGTATTTTTTCTTCACAAATGTTATTCCAATGCCTATTAACTTATCTTGATAATAAGTGGTATGGGTTAGTGCACATGTATTCTCTATAGGGGTTTGATCACATAAGTAAGTATAGGTACACATTTTATTTTTCTTTTAATCTCATAATTTCATTCCATTGCATTAGTAGATTAAAAGGGTGGAAATGTACACACCCTAATTTGGTCAAGCAAACACAAGTACTATGTATTTTTGTATTTATTTCACATGAAGTTATTAATTTTGAATGGGAATCCTAAACACACATGTCACATGGGTATTTTTATGTTAGTTTAGTCCTTATTATGATTTATTTTACTTATTTTACACACTCAATAGTTTCATGTCATCCATTTTCCAATCACAAGGCCCCTAGCCTATTTTTCCTAGTCATAACCCATTTTATGCATATAAGACAATAGGGAAGTTTAGGATAAGAGTGAATTATGTTATTTTCAACATTAAAACTACTGTCCAATATTCATTTTTTAAACCTATTTCAGGTCCTTACCCTCCTTTGGGTTTCCTCTCATGATTTTATTTGTATTTTTACATTGTCAGCTTACGAGAAGTATCTCACATTCAAAATAAATATCCTTGAATATAAATATATCCAGAAGGCATTCTACATCTATCACTTACTACTTTGGCACATAATTACATAACAATTATTTAATAGTATATCTCAAAATTCTACATATTTACTCAAAATCACATATATATCTACCCACTTCATTAAATAATGGCCTAAGCAAAATTAATTATTTCATACTATGTGAATTGATCATGAATGTTACCTAATGGTGAACTAAATTCATTCTGAGACCTCCATCATTGGGGTTATTGTAGGCATTAGCCAAAATAATAAGGGTTATAGGTTGTTCAATCATAACATCCCATAACCCACCTTTTACATTTCCTTTTGCATTTTATTATGTTATTATTTCATGTGTGTAGGTGTTAATTAGGGTTTAAAAGAAAAATAAGACATAAAATTACATACAAAGATGATAAAAATTTATTGAGGACATTTACAAGACCTAAAAGACCTCCTGTAGACTCCCTAGAAGTTATAAGGCTCCTATCCATAAAAGGATAATAACACAATGCCTTTTCTAATAATGAACTATGATATAGTCCACTTTACATCATTATTAAGTTAAGATAGATTAAAACTCTAGTTTCAAAATGAAGGTGATCTTGACTATTCCTATGATTATTTATAGCAATACCATCCTCCAAAAACACATATTTCATTCCATATAAGTTGACTTTCTCCTTTACATTCCTACTTAGGGTAAATCAATTAAATTAGTTACTTTTAATATTTATCTAAATTAATCCCCTTTATTCCATCCCTTTATCACCATGCAATTTAATTGATTTAATTCCTAAAAGGATAAAACATAGATATATTATTTTTCCTCCATGTACTATATTGTAAAGGTGATTTAATATAGTTTTATATCAAAATATTTATATTGTATCGATTTAAATTGAGTCCATTGGCATATTATATAGGTCACTTTTAGATTTAGATCCATAAATATGAATCCCAAATATCTATTTTGTAATAAATAAACACCATCATGCTCTACCTATGCACAAAAGTATCCTTTAGTAGAAGAAGTGGAAGTGGATTAGAAGAGATTATTATTATGAAGGTCTATCCTTACTCAAGGTCTTCAAAAGTTCATTATAAATAATTTAAACTAAAAAGATAAACCTTAGTCTTTAGAGTCCACAATTGAGGATAATTAGGTCTTCATGCTTTACATTTACATATTCACCTACAACATCTTTGTTGGAATTAAATTGACTAGGATGGGAGGGGTGAATCAGTATTTAAATTTTTTAATTTTATTCCATTTAAAAACACATGAACCATTCTAGCAAGCATGTACATCTTATCAATCATAAGTACCAAATGATAAGACCATGAAACACATGAACACAACATATACATGGGAAACCCTTAAAGTTAAGAAAACCCACTAATGATTTAAATGGACTATAGTATTATAAGATAAACACCAATCTTTAGTGAAGAACCAACTCCACATGGAGAACCAACCCCAACTACCTAAGCATCAACTCATCTAGGCTTTAAAAAGAACCCACTTACAAGGAGGCACCAACACCCTAGATGAATCAACACAAACTCATCAACTTGATACACTTTACCGACTTTATAAACCCTTATTTTGCATACAACATATGATTATCTTCTTCCTTATCTCTTTATTCACTTCTATCCCTCTCAAACTAGCTTCTAACATTCTTTGCTCAACTAGCCTTCTTTATGGATTGATTAGGCTCTTTGATCTTGATCCTCATATAAATATACTCTAGAGATATTCATGACACTTATTTCATGGTTTTAATGACCTGATTCTACTCACCAATTATCTATATCATTTGCTTTTTCTTTACACTCTCTAAGCATACCCAAATAGGCGTAATTATACTTGCTTATATACAAATCACTTGCACATATCCTTCTTAGTCAGACACACAATTAAAACCTATTATATAGGCCATGAATAGGTCTTATCATATTTTTATAAAATTATTCAAACATGAATCAACTGATATATTAGGTTGTCCATAGCTTAGTTAGCCCTTACTCCACTTTTAGGTCTTAAGGAATAGGTCCTTTTAGCAACATGTTACTCTTTGATATTTATTGAATCATATTCAAACACATCAAATGGAAATAAAACATAATATTCAAATCCAATGGACCTTATAAAAATTTACTTTAGTTCCACAACACCTTTTAGGTCCAACCACTATTTGAATCCCTTCTTAAATCATTGTTCACAATAGTTCTATACATACACAAAAAATTGTCTTAAACAACTAAGGCATAAATATAATTTAAAAAAAAAACATGAAAAAAAATTACATAATCAGAAACATGATGACATCAAGGTCATCACAAACTTCATCATATGCTTCAACTCTAGGTATACATGCTCAAACTCTTCTCTACAAGATGCTCACTCAGAACTACCAACTGATTTCAAAACATAGTCAAGGAAACATGAACATATGAAACCTAATTAAACATTCTCAAGGCATTTAAATCCATGAAAATTATCTTATAAAATTCTTATAGAAACCTCAACCAAATATATCATAACATCTAATGGAAATTATTGGTCTTACAGACCAATCTGTTGATCTACTCTCTCAAAGACTCTACTTAGTCATATAAGCCATTTTAAATTCAATCTTCCAACCTATTAAACTAACTACTAGGATTTTTAAAATCATGGATAGATTAATCAAGTACAAAAAAAATTATCATACACTTCAATCCATCACTCTTAAATGAAAACACATTAAAAATCATCTTCTCACTTCTACCTGATTGCTTACGATTTATATCATTAGGTCTATTAATGACTAATCATTTTGGATCATCAAATTTATACACCTGAGATATGGAGTTTATCCATAAAACTTCATGGACAACAACTAAAATTCTCACACTTTGAACTTCATCCATTTAGTAAATTTGACTTGGTCAACTCTGTCTGCTATAGCAAATCTCCAAAAAATAAGCACTTTCTTGTAAGGTCTACTCACTCACCTAAGATACCAATCACATATATAGGTTCCTAAGAGATTTAATTTCAACCTCTAATTAATTTTTCTATCCATACCAAACAATCCTCAGCTCTTTAGAACAATATTTTCAACATCAGGTCATTATTAGGGTTCTTTGAGGGTTTAGACCATCTTCTAGTCTTAATGATAATTCTTAAATCTTATCTCTTATTTATAAAAACCAATTATTATAAATTTGACTTATAACCCTTCCTTATATATCATGACTATCTTAAGTTCTCATGCAAATTATACACATTCCAACTAGCACTTAAGAAACCTTCTCAGATAGATAAATATTCATTTTATGCACTCGAGAAACCTTAAAACACATTTCCTAGCCTTTTCTTGCAAACCATGACCTAAAACTTCATGCACATGATAAAAATAACTTAGCTAACCTCTATCAATTCTTACCTACTCACCCATTTCATGTAAATTTATATTTATACCTCATCTAGCCACCATCTCTCTTTTGCTTTCTAGGCCTTTGACGTGTAAGACACATTAGGTCTTGAAGTTGACTTTATAAGCACTATCCAAGATCTCAGAACCTCATATATATGCCATAAAATCTCTTATAATGCTTAAATATTTTCATCCATTCTTCACATGTCTTGTTAATTGCTCATTATGCCTCATTAGGCCATGTAGGATCTATAACTAGTCTAGTTGAAGACATGGACTGAATTAATTACCCTTGTAGACTTTACCTTAAAACTTTATTGAATGATTTAATTAATCTCATGTATGCTCATTCAAACTTATAAAATTTCTCTTATGTAGAGCTTTAATGGATCATATTTATTTCTCACTTAGAGCATCTTTGGAGTTACTTATAGATCTTCCAAGATAGATCAAGGATCTTTGTAGCTCACTCGAAGAATATTCAAATATGCAAAATAGATATTTAGAGTTGAACTTCTAATAATTTTAAATTCCCTCAAAAACTCATGTTTAAATTAAACAACCTCTCTCGTGCTCAAACACTATCAATAATTCTTTATAACATTCACATCTTCGTAACTGATTCAGAACATCTTCAAAACTACATACATAGATCTTTAGATCATACATCTTTTTCTTAGGAGCTTCCTCATTTCATCATTCTACCTACACATATACTCTCACATGGTCTAGACAAATATTTTCAACATACTTGACACTTGACATACTGACCTTTACTTGCTCATGCTAATCTCAATAATATTTCTCAAGATGACATAAGAACATCTTCAAATAGTACTCTAACATAACTCATCTCATACAACAACAACACTCACTATGATATCAAAGTAAAGCATCATAAACATAACTCAAATATTTACTTGATCATGCACCTTCAAAATACCTTTGACATCATACTCTAACATTAAGACATTAGATTGAAATCAATGATAAACATATTCCAACAATTCAATAATCAATGAAAATGCTCAACAATATTTCAAAAAATTCCACATGATATAATGGGTAGATTAGTTCACCAACAAGTCAACCCAAGGTAAGTATCCTAAATCTAAACTCTTTAATTTATTTAGTTTGTATGCATATATTATATTAGTATGTTTTATTATTCTCTTACATGTGTATCTTAGTTTGGGACATATTTTCATTTGATCATATCCTCAGTTATATACCTCTTGGTTAAAACCATTGGTTTATATACCTCTCAGTTACCATGTAATGGAATATATATATCTTTAGTTTACCTATTTTTACATATTGTATATAGGTTATGAATTTTTGTCAATATTTTTCATAAATATCCTAATTATATTATCTATAACTCTTTTAAAAATAAATATTACTTAAATACTATATATACTAGACATTTTCATCTTTATTATTTATCAGCAACTTTTATTATAGGTGTTTGTCATTACATCAATCTCCTTGAGTACATATCTTAAAGGGTATATCAAGAATGGGGTGGGATAGACTCATAATTTTTAATATATGTTTAAATAATTTTATTCAATAATTTCATTAATATCAATATGAACTGTTTTGAATCTATTTATATCTTACCTCTCCATTTATTTTCCATTCAATCTTGGTAGCTACCATATATACTATATTGGCTAGTTGGAAACAATATGTTTCCTACTATTGTATTATCCTGGCATATATCTTTGAGTAATTTATCTATTATATGTATTGTATTATCCTAGTTGATAAATTTAAATATAAACTAACATCTTTATGAAAATATCAGTCAAACTGATATGGTTAACTTAGAGTTCTAGGTTAGTTTTGGGTATTGGATATATATATCCACACACATATATATGGGTCATATTATCATTAAAATATATATAACATGATCAATTTTTATACTTTCACTTGGATTTATACTCTATAATATTAAAATTAGGATTTATAGGTTTATATTATTTTTCATGGAAGTCTAGTCTTACTTGTAGCCTTTGAATCTCAATATGAGGAATCATGTAGAGGAGGTGTTATAATAATTGGAGTCCTAAAATAAGGATATCTATGTCTTATTATTTCCATTTTAGTTCAACATCCTACAGCATCTCTTTAAAAGTTACATTTGATCCAAAGTCTTACATTCAGGCATTAACAATCCCATCGAAAGGTAATTTTCTCGATTCCTACTCTATTTCATTTATTTACATAGTATATTAAATATTTATTTTATTATTTTTATTTTGTCTATGTTTTATATCCTTTATTATTATCTTCCTTATATATAATAAGATAATATATCTATAGGGTTTGTTAGGCTTTCCATTTATCACCTTAGGTTGCATAAACCACCCATTGTTTGACCATTGCAACACTTACCTCCTTGTTAATTTAGTATTTGTGGATATTTTAGATATAAGTTACCATTTTTATTAGTTTATTTCATGGCTTATACTTATTATATCCTTGATAAAAACATTTAAAATCATTATTAAAACCTTTAATATTTATTGAAACCTAGTGAGATCTATACCCCATATATATTAGGTGTAATATTTGGAACCCTGCCCTCCTAAAATTTTAGTGTGTATTACCCTCTAATAGGTAAAATGTTATTATACGTCCTTAACCACTATTCCAAGTATATTCAATATCCTCTTTTGTGAATTTTTTTGTATCTAGTCTATTGAGATAAAGAAGACTGTTATAGGTCCTCCTAGCCCATTAGTTTATTGAAATTGGGATTAGGAGATAAATCTATTTTATAAAAAATGTTATTTAAATGAGAATGCATAAAATAAGAATAAATTAATCATTTATGATTCAAAAATTACTAATTATGTAAATATGCTAAAAGGGAAAATACAAAAATATATAACAACTTAATAAGCACTTATATCAAGGTGACTATAACAATAACTAAGTAACTATTTGTCACACTATGTGAGCTAACTATTAATTGGGTATGAGGATTTTATTGAATTTAGTACAAGTTTGTGACTTTAGACAAGGATAACATGCATTTTTGTTTATTGGGATCATTGACATTTGGTAAATTTTTTGGCCTCTTTGTAAATTTTGATCAGTGCACTTCACCTATAAGACTTGTGTGTGATTAGAGTCACTCTATTCACTATGGAAGCCATTGTGTAACTTTATCTTCACTTGAAACCCTAGCTTAACATAAAATAAAGTAAAAATGCAATAGATGAAGAAAATGGGGTCAATGGTTGAGATTATTTTTGACCTCAACACCAATTGTGTTGAGAAATGCATAAATATCAATACTTTGAAGAGGGATAAAACTCCATGTATTTAGCCTATGTTATAATGGTGTGAGTGAAGTGCTAGTGTAAATTTATATGATGGTGAAATCTTAGTGTAATTATGTACTTAAATAATGGATTTTAACCTTTGATATGTATTCATATATAGCTTAGGGATGCATGGACTGTATAGACTCTAAATTCTTAAGAATAGGTTGTTTCTACTCAATTTGTAGTTAGAATAATTCTAGTCCTTACAATATGAAATCATCTATCCACTTAGTGAACAAATGAATGAAAACTATGATTTTATAATGACCTTTTCAAAAATTCTTCAAATGGGACTTGAAATATGTTTTTTTTAAAAATTTAGGTGAATTTTAGTTTTTTAAATTAGTCATTGTATGGAGGGATGACATGGAAAAAAAAGTTTAGTTTTTTAAAATTATTCATTGTTTGTTAGGCACTAATAATTATTGATATAATCATAAAATAATAACCTTGTTTCAGGAGAAAAAAAATCTAAAGTAGAATTTTGAATCAATCTAATATTGATTTTAGGATACTTAGAATGAGGAATAACAATATATTTTATAAAATTTGTTTAAGGGTAATGGAAATTCATATAAATATATAGGAATAGTAGCTAAGATCCATGGAACTGAACATGAGCTAAGTGTGTATGAAAGGATGGTCACAATTGCATTGTTTTAGAATGACATGATTTTTTTGTGATTAAATTTCTCCCCATTTTATTATATTATTATAAAAATATTAAAGTATTAGATTAAAATAAATATATTTATACATTATTTTACCTTTTCTTAGTAAGCTTCAATGTATACCACACATTAAACTATGTTTCATGTGAAATTATAAAAAAACATGTATAAATAAGTCCTTAATTAAGATGAAAATATAAAATTAAAGATTAGAAAATTGTATATCAAATAAAAATAACAAATAAACCCATTTGGATATGTGATTTTTTGTGTTTTTTATTGTAAAACTAATTAATAGAGTTGGTATATCCCTTGGAAATTTTATTTTTCATTGAAAAACCTGGATTGGAGTATGCATGCCCCAATACTCATTGATAGGATAATGTTCTTAAGAACTAAAGTTGTGATTTACTTAATCATTCCAAACCTTAATGTTTTTAGGTTTCTTTGAATTCATGTATGAATTCCAATAGAGTATTCTAGTGTAAAAATATTGGAAATGGGTGAATTAACAATTGCATATGAAATAAGATTTATTTTTAATGAAGACCTATCATAAAACTAGTGTAAATGGTGCAAATTAATATGATATAAATATAGTGTATAAAATATTGATAATGACATGAGTTGTAATTAATTTTATGAAAATAAGCACAAAATTAAGTAATAAAGTGGTCATGTGTCATACACATGCCCCTAATTTGAATTATAACCATATTGATTATGATAACCAAGTGATAAAACACTATACTTATAAGTAAAACTATGTGATATTTTGGAACACATATTGGATATGATACCCCTAATTCTAATTAAAATATATGATTCCTTGTGCATAAACTTGTAATTTTTTCCTTAGTTCCTATCATAAACTCTTCTACAAATTGAGTATGATTTTGAGAGTTCTAAAAAATGCTCTTTCTAACTGTTAGGATGAAAATACATTGTTCTAGATATATAACCTATGTTTTTGTCATATTGTATTGATTTTATATAAAATTTATTTCTAATTATAAAATAATTATGGACTATGATTCAATGATCAAATATTATATTTTTATATTTATGAAATGAACTATTTCATCTTAATCTATAAGACAAGCCACTACGTATTCCCCCTCTTTTGAGTTAAATTTTAAATCCTACAGAATAAATCAACTAAAAATAAAATGTTTTATGAATGATGTTATATAAAAAAAAATTATAGTAGTAATGATAACATTGGAGAGAATGGCATAATATTGATAATCTAAGTAAACTAGTATTGTATTAAATATGTATAACCAAGCATATATAGTCTCATCTCTAGATAGATGTTATAAATTAGGAATGCAATGAATAAATAATCATAAATATATATTTAAAACTAATATATAATAACTTGTAGGACATGTAATATATCCATCATTATCAAAATCTATGAAGATGCATGATATACATCATGACATCATAACTTTAGAAAACAAATGTAACAAGAGTTATGGCCATGACACATATAAAAATACAACATGAAATATCACAAAAAACAAACAAGGTTTCCAAGGTGAAACATATATATGACATGCTAATGTTGATGGTGGAGCCCTTCAGGGCTATCACATAACCATATGAATACATTTTGGGTGCCTAGAGAGCTCCACAAATGTGGGGAGTGCATTTTTCTTGAATCCAACTGTGTGGAACCTTGTTGCACATGTGAGTGGAATATTCCTTGTTTTATCTAATTATTATGTTTCTATGTTTCATGGAATTGGTTGTTAGATGTCTATTTTCCATGTTGACTTCTTTATTCTAAGGTAATTGGTTATTCATTAAAAAATGTAATGCCTTCCTTGTTACAGGGAGTTGGTTGTGATCACATGATTGTTAGAAAATGTGACTTAAAATGTGGAGAGTCAATCTTAACATGTTCCTTCTTGGGGAAGCTTTTAGATGAGCTTGATGAGGTGGAACTGAGTTGTCCTCTTTGGATGATGCTTATTTTGGATAAGCATGGCATAATTTCTCCTCCTTTTGTGTATTTTCCCTCATTTTCTATATATACATTATGTGGTACGACCTTTAGAGGTTGATGGTTAATTTTAAAAGTGTGGCTTTGAGGATTTGAGTCAAAGTGTATATGTTTTTGCAAAGTGCATGTGTTTATTGTAGGGTGTGGTATAATAGCTTGTGTGATACATTATTGTGTAGGTGTAGGTGAAAGTGTAGCATTTATTCATGCAACATTTTCTATAGGAGATTTTATATCTCTATGAGAGTTCATTGTAATCTTATTTTTAGATTACAATTTTATTTGAGGACTTTCTTGGTGGATTTATCCCACATTGGGTGAACTATGGTAGATATGAGTTATGTGTGATTGATTCTTATTCTCTCCATTTATGATTTCAAAATATATTTCATTTGAGGAATGTTTATGTGATGCATGTTATTGTATAATTTAAATATGATTTATGGTTGTATTAAATTTGGTATAAAGTTTTTAATTCCTAATAGTTCAAATGTCACTCACATGTATACAAGCATACAATAAGGGTTAGATATAAAAATAGAGACATGTTGAAATGTCTAAAATAAAAATAAATGAATACATACAAATCATGAAGAAAACAAGAAAACCATGATAAGCATGCATGATAAATTTCAATTTATCTACATACATAATTGGTAACATCATTATACTCATCAAATCGGGAATCTAGTAAGATAATAATGTAAAATTAAGGGAGTAAAAAATGGAAATATTTTGTACAATGTACTGTATTTTTGATGTGAACAAAATGAATAGTCATATAATTAAAAAAGCTAAGTATAACATTCCCCCAATGAATTTATCATGATGTACAAAATTTGTAGAATGCTTGTGACTAGTTTGGATTTGAGATTTGATATCATGTGATCACTAGGACAATTCCACACTTATCAAACAATAGTATATTACATTACTTTATATAAATGTGATTCTTTTTGTGTATAATTATGGGTATGAGATAGTTTTACCACCTTCAAATTCATATAAGGATTATAACATTTATGCTATGTAACTCACTCAAATGCACTTGTGAAGAATATTCGATATAAAATCTGATATATAATAATATTAGATATACTTAGCACAACCAATTGATGTAAATGAAATACACATATCATGCATTAGTCCTAAATTTTATATATATTTTTTATTTTCACTATATGAAACTAAAAATAAAGGAACATACTAAACATTACTCCCACAAAATCCCCAAAATCAATAGGTTGTGTATCTAGCATACGGAGGACAACCTATAAAAAATATAAAGTAACATGCCACTATGGATAAAATGATCTCAACTTTAATCTAAAACTTGATATCACTATATAATATAAGTGTCACTACCATGGTGATAATTTTTACCATACCCCCTACTAAAACTCCCCGAAAATCTTTTAATTATGTTGAACTTGTTGAGGTTGTTCGACTATAATCTACCTTGTAGGAATAATGATATTTGACTGGAGGGTGTATTCAAATGGAATACCATAAAATATGAAAACCTCATTGCAAAATATATATTTGAAACATAGCTATACTATATATTGTATAACATGAAATTTTTGAATCAAAGTTCATCCTAATAACATATCGAGTACTCATACACTAGGTGATACTATAAGCTTTATGGATAATGTGCTAACCCAATTTATAATGGTAATGTGACCTCAAAAATATAGCTTTTAATATGTCCATTAAATACCCTAATGACTATTTTAGTAGGAATTCTATCCATATCTATGTATCTAATATGAGATATAAGTTTGATAGCTCACATATTCACAGTTGAATAGGTATACACTATGGGTTTATGATCAATATGAACTTGAATGAATAAAGAGTGAATTTTATAATCAGCAACAATTATCTCATTATTTTCAAATGTGATGATTATTCTAGGTGAAACTGAAGTATTCAATGTACTAATGATGCCATTCAAACGATGTTTTGCCTCTATATGAGGATGATAAGAAGATAGTGGAGAGTGTGCAATGTGTATAATTCATTCATGATGTATTTATTACTTCATTATCTGTGTGCTTAGTAAAAGGATTGATAAAATTATTTATTGTTTTATTTTAACTTGATTATTTTTTGAACTCTTAGTAAACATGTCCACATAGATGATGGTATCTATTAGAACACAACTATTTACGGAGATGGGGGGGGTGAATAATTATATTGATTACCCTAGTATTTTTCTTAACTTTTTAATATAGATAAAAATTATATGTGAATATCACATAAACACAAATAGACACAACGCAAGATATACCATGGAAAACCCAATATGGAAAAACCACCATGAGAATATCTACTGGAATATACCATTCTAGTCCAACCTCATAATAAATAAGCTCACTGGTTATAATGTTTAATGGAACCAATCCTAAGGAAACACCAATCCCTTGACTTAATATCACCTACTCTAAGGAAGTAACCACTCCATAACTGAGCACCAACTTAGCTTATCTAATGACACTAGCCAATTAGATCTACTATGGAGATACAACTCCAAGTTATAGTGTTGATTCATAAAAAATCCAATCTTAATTCTTTTTTATAGGTCTGATTTGTAACTTCTCATACTCTACACATTCTCTTCTCTTCTCGTTGATTATCCAGTTTTATGTCTCTAATATTTATCTATTTGACATACTTCATCAATCTCTTGATTTATACCTCTCTCTCTCTCTCTTAGTTTTTCTCTACTCAACAATAATAACAATATCTCCACCAGCTTCTATTGTACCCTAAATGACATATGTATAATAATTTTGTCTAGATGTTTGTATATTCTCTGTGTTCACATTAGTTTGCTAACACATCATGCTCTATTCTATCAAAATTTAGTTTTGGTCTTAACTATAAGTTTTCCATGTCTTAAACTTATGCTCCACTACCATGATTATTGGTCTCATTATTATCATTAGCATATGTTGGGCTCTAGTTTTGATGCACATGCATAATTACATAAATTTGATCAATTATAATAATTAATCTTATTATTTTTACCATAATTTATGGCTAAAATATAAGTTACTACATGTTCATGTGCTTGATGGTTAGGATGATCATATATTTAAATATCAACAATTGATCTTAAGTTTTGTGCCATAATATGATGGTATTTATTCAAATTTATCAACTTTAAAATGCATCGATTAGATTAATCTCTGACAAGCTTACATACTCCACTTGATCTTTATACACTTTTGGACTTTAGTTGTTCAAATTTAAAACACTTCCATTGATCTTTCTAATCTAAGTTCCCATGTGCCATTAGATCTTCATAGTTACATGAATATTATCTCTATCTTTGGTTAAACATTGACCAATTTTACTCATCTTATTTCACTCTAAGTTTTTAGAATGAATATGCTTCATTGATCTTGTCAAACAAGCTCATTCTTTAAATCATCTATATCTCATTAAATATCATGCACTTAATCTCATTTGAGTCCACTCACTCTGTTTCATCTTCATTACATGATCAACCACTCACCATTTGATCTTGAGAAAATCTCAAACTTTATCTCTAATGAGCTCCTATGAATGTGACACTTAGAATTAGCACATCCCTTGTACATATTATTGTCAGTCCCATTATTGAGACACATGGCATCCTTGCATTTATCATTGACTATTTGACTTTGAACTACACCATATATTTATTATTTTATGATCTATGATTATGAAAAATATCACTAACACATTCACTCATAGGTTCCTTTGACATATTAACTTCACTATGCATCTTTGGATCTTGATTGTATGATTAAGTGATAACCATTAGATATTCTAACTAGCTCAATATTTATTTTAGGAAAATTTGATTATGGGGATCATATCAATATGTCTCAAAGGCTAACTTTGCACCTTCATTTTTTTTTTCACTTATCCACTTGTTAAAAATTGTGGATCATATAAACTAGGCATGATAATGAACAAATCCATATCCTCATTTATTCCTAAATCATTAATGTGTGTAAGATACAATTCCATTAATTTACTCAATCAAACTATTCTACCATAGAGATAATTATTCTTAGAACTACCTGTAAGGCCAACTTTGTTCCTGCATAACTTTAATTACACTTAGTTTCATGACTTGAAATTAGGCACATAAGATCCTATAACATAGGGGATTATATCCATATATTCATCTACTCCAAAAACCTTCATACATGAATGATATGACATCATAAAAATTCATACTCATTTTTATCTTGCCATCTATAAATATGGTTGTGGAAAAACACCATAAAAACGCATGGCATCCATACTTTTCTTTTGCATATCTTTTGTTTCACTATGGTACATGACATGAGATTTAGTGCATATAATGTAGGCATAAAAATGAACAAACCTATATGACCATTTTATCCTAACACCTCCATGATTTTAAATGATAGCCTCATCAATATGCTTACTTGGATCTATTCATCCCTTCTACAAATTTCATTATGTTGGAACTTAGTGAATTCTATTTGAGTATCCAACTTTACATTCCCATATTTTCTATTATGTTTCATCACATGAATTGAAATCTATTGCATAATAACTAGGGACTAATGTGATCACAACCATATGACCAACTCCCCTAGACTTGTGCACACATGACGATGGTGATGTCAACAAATTGCCTTCTCAAATTTTCCTATCATAGACCAAAAATGTCTAGATGATAAATATGAAGAACCATATGAATTATACTCAAACACATAAGAACTCCATTCATCCTTTACCTCTGATAGGATCCCTTGCATATCTCTAATCACCATATTCAGCCCTAAGCATCAATTGTATCCATAATGCCAATAATCTACTTTTTGACATCAATGGCAATCATATTACCAATAATCTCCCCCTTTGTCATTGATCAAAAAATATAAGCTTGTATCTTTTAAGATTTTGATCCTTCTCTGGCATTGCTTGAATTGGCTTCTAATGAGTATGAACTAAAGTTACTCATACAAAACTTTCTCCCCTTAGGAAATGGCACATTTTTGTAAACCTAACTTGGACACATGCTCTGATCTTATTTAACATTTACAGTTTTTATCCAAAATTTTTTAGAAAACATTTTGTCTTTATCTCCCCCTTTGACATCAATGGAAAAGGGACTATATCCCATTGTTTTTCTAAATGTTTCTTCTTCTTTATTATATAAAGGATTTTTTCCAAGAATTTAAAACCGTCAACTTATTATAAATTTGTAAAAGTATGCATACCTGAGTTTCCTTTTCTATCTTCTTCTAGGGATTAACAAATCTTCTATAATTCTCCCCCTAGACTCATACCCCATCACTAGGATCTAGTCATGTGATTTAAGAACCACCACTCCCAATTTCTATCTTATATGCTCAAACTATTCTTGGGGAAGAGGTTTGGTGAATATGTCTATAATCTTATCCTGATTTGACACATACTTTATTGTGACCTCTTTATCTACAACCTTTTCTCTTAAGAAGTCATACTTGATTGATATGTGCTTAGTTCTAAAATTCATCACTATATGCTTTGATATATTAATAGAACTTTAATTTTCATAAAGAATATATATAGGTGCTTTATAATCTACCTTGATGTCTTTTAGTGTTTTATTCATCCACAAAACTTGAGTGAAACATGCCACTACTACCACATACCCTGCTTCTGATATGGAAAGAGTAACTGACTCTTGTTTTTGGCTCACCCATGAAACAAGTCTATTTCTAAGGAAAAATGCACCACAACTAGTAATTATTATATCATCCACACTTCCTGCCCAATCAACATTTGTATATGTTATCAAAGTGAAATATTCACTTTTAGGATACCATAGGCCATAGTTAACTGTGATTTTGATGTATTTAAAGATCCTTTTCAATTCATTGGCATCTGACTCTTTAGAATCACCTTGAAATATTCCAATCATGCATACTACTTGAATGATATTAGGTGTTAATTTAGTTAGGTATAAAAAGCTACATATCATTTATCTATATATAACATAGTTTGATTTTCATCAAGGGACTCATCTTATTTTTTAAACTTACAACTAGATATCATGGGAGTACTAACTAGTTGTTTATCTTCCATTCCAACCTTCTTGAGCATTTCATTTGCATACTTAGTTTAGGATATATATATCCCTTCATTAGATTATGTTATTTATATAACAAGGAAGAGAGAAAGTTCTCCAAGACATATCAAACTCACTTTGCATTTATGTACCAAATTCTTTGCACATTTTGTTGTTACTACCACCAAAGATTATGTCATCTACTTCAAAAACAACAATAAACATATTCTCACCTTTTAATTTGAAGTATATATTATTGTCTACACATCATATGTTAAATCATTATTATTTTAGGTACTAGTCTAATCTTGAATACCATGCTTTAGATGACTATTTTAGACCATACAAAGCTTTCTTTAGTCTACACACATTATCTTCTTCCTCTAACAGCTTAAAACCTTTAGGTTATTCTATTTAGAATTCCTCTTTTAGGTTACTATTTAAGAAAGTAGACATAACATCCATTTGATAGACTTTGAAATTCTTATAAATAGAGAATGATACAAACATTCTTATGGATTCAAATCTAGCAGTTGGAGTAAATGTTTCCTCAAAATATATGCCCTCAACTTGTGTATATCCTTTGTACACCAGTCTTGTTTTATTTATTATAATAACTTCATCCTCATTGAGCTTATTTTTAAAGACCCATTTTGTACCTATTACATTCTTGTTTAAAGGTCTTAAAACTAATTTCCAATTTTTATTCTTTTCAATTTGGCTCAGTTCTTCTTCCATGGATTTTACCCAATTATCATCCTTATTTTCTTCAAAATAGCTCTTAGGCTCAATTTCAAACATTAGAGCAAAACTTACTTACTCCTTATTTTTTCCAATTTTTTTCCTTATTTTAACTCCATTGATATTGCTAATGATCTGATCTATATGATGATCCTTTTGAATAAATATTAGAGTTGCCTTTTCATTTTCTTCATCATGATCTTCATTAGCTACTTCATCTTCATGATATACTTATTCATTATATATTTATTTGTTAGGTTTAACATGTTTCAACCCTCTTCAACCTTGAAATTGATGATGTATAAAATCTTGTGTAGCCTTTTATTGTAACATATGTAGGATTTTATTTGGGTGGAATAACCAAGAAATATTCCTTCATCACATCTTGACTCAAAGATTCACAATTTGTCCTCCTTTTTCCTAATGTAGCATTTACTTCCAAACACTCTGAAGTACTTAACAAAGGTAGGTTTTACATACCATAGTTCATGGGGAGTTTTATCACTATTTACCATTATTTGAACTTTGTCCAAGATATATATTGTTGTTTACATTGCTTCTTTCCAGTATCCATCAGGTAACTTGGCATCTTTTAGAATACTCCTAGCCATCCCCTTGAATGTCATGTTATTTCTTTCAACAACTCCATTCTACTATCTATAGATTAATTTCTTTTGATTACATGCTTCTCACAATACTCTATGAACTCATTTGATGTGAATTTTCCACCTTTATCAGATCTTAAAATTTTTATTTTTCATCCAATATCATTCTCTACCATGGCTCTAAAGATCTTGAATCTTTCAAATGCTTGTGACTTATCCTTCAAATAGGATACCCATATCATTCTTGATTAATTGTCTATAGATAAAATGATGTATATTTATCCTTTAGATCCTCTTGTCCTAATATTACCACAAATATTAGTATGTACTAGTTGTAGAGGCTTTGTAGTTGCATACACCTTTGTTTAAAATTTGACCCTTGTCTGCTTACCTAGCCTTGCAAGTAGTGTTTGGATGTTTGGTCATCTTAGGCATGTGTATGACACAATTATTTGAGCTCAATTTGACTATGTTATCAAATATGACACAACCCATTCTTTTATACCATTAAAAAATCTCATCAATCTTTCCTATCATATAGTTATAATCATTCACATCAACAAGATCATAGATATTGCTTTCAGTTCTTCTCCCTTATGTAACTAATCTTCTATATATATTTAACTTGGGC
The DNA here is from genome assembly GCA_037957365.1 of Torreya grandis. Classification (NCBI taxonomy): domain Eukaryota; kingdom Viridiplantae; phylum Streptophyta; class Pinopsida; order Cupressales; family Taxaceae; genus Torreya; species Torreya grandis. The sequence goes on from JARHVA010002600.1 coordinate 1,908,286, forward strand.
CCTTCTACATTAAATGTGACCTTATATCCATTGTCACACATTTGTCTGATACTTAACAGATTATGCCTCAATCCTTCAACATAAAGGACATCACGTGCAGGTAGTTTTCCATCTATGTTCAAAGTTATTTTATATTTGATATTTACTATAGTGTTGTCTCCCAAGCTAACATACCACTCCTTACATTTTATCAATTTGATGAAATTGATCCTATCAAAATTCATATGTTTTGAGAAACCATTGTCTATTACCCATAAATTCTACTCCTTGGCATGGAATGCAGTTTAAGCAATCATATATTGATCTTTCACTTTCCACACATCCTTGGGTTTCTTACTTGGCTTCTTTTCCTCCTTTTTAGAGACTTGTGAACCTTTGTTCACATTGGGAGGCATGAATTTATTTTTACTTTGTGTTTTTAGTCTTATAAATTTTAATCCACATTGTTTAGTTATATCACCAAAATTATTTCAATTATAACATATTACATTTGTATCTAACAAGGGAAAAAATGAATTTTTCCTTAAAAAAATTGATCTCCTTTTAGGTCTAACTCTACAATCAATAAACCAATGACCAAATTGCTTATAGGTATAACAATAACCATAGAAAGATGAGGGATAATTGGTAATAGCATTTTTTTGTTCAGTATGAGGAGCTCTTCTAAACTATGGCTTCTTCAAGTCTCTCACTTTTGTGTATCTATCTAAATTAGCTACCTTTGTCTTATTATTTTCTTAAATATTCTTTTTAGCTTTATATATCTTCAAATCAACAATGGTTGTCTCTATCTTTATATCCTTGAAATATTTCTCTTTATTTGCTCCTGATTCTCCTTCTACTTTGAAGTTATCATATAGGTTAGCAGATGTACTAATTGTGGAACATTTTTATTTTTCATAACCAAGACCCGATCTCTCTTTTAAAGGATTTTGAGATTTTATCAATTCATAAATAATGTCTAATCCTCCTATCAACTTTATACTTTTTTCTAGTTGTCATTTAGCTTTCTCAAAGCCACTATCTATCCTTCTAACTTCAAGAAATCATCAGATTTAGAGAGTAGTTCAAGTTTGATTTCATATTATATTATTTTGACCTCTTCAACTTGTGTCTTTAGACTAACCACCATCTGATCAAATTTCTCAAGACTTTTGTACATTTTCTCAATCTTCTTTTATCTAATCTTATGTTATTTTGAGTTTTTTTTCTCAACTTGTCTATTTATTCTAGAGCATAGATGAGTTCACATTATAAATCCACTTATCCTTCTTTTTCTACATCTGAGTCTTCAAATTATTCATGATCCACATAATCTGATACTATTATCATGAATATGAATTCTTTTTCTTCAGCCATAAAAACATAATCATGATCATAATCAGAACTATCACTGATATCCATTGAATCACTATCTTCTTTTATGTATAGGCCTTTCTTATTTTTGAATAATTTATTCTTGAAATAGTGAGGTTTCACCTTTTTACTAGTATCTTATTGATGAGAGTTATCCTTCTTATTATAAGGGCATTTATCATAATAATGTCCTACTTTACCATAGTTAAATCATTTAAAGGGTAACTTACCTTTGTACTCTCTAGACCCTCTTCTCAATATTTTGATAAAGTTGTCTTCTTATTCATTAGTATCCTTAGATCTAGATGTAACTTTTTTTGCCTTCACTCATTTAGATGCTTTAAATGTAAATTCTATCTTGAAGGTATTTTTTTCTCCCATTCTCATCTCATAGGTTGTGAATGTTCCATGCAACTCATCAATAGTGAGTTTATCCATATCTATTGCTTCTTCTATTACAGATATTTTTAAATCATACATTGATGGTAGATATCTTAGATTATTTTGGAAAATCATTGGATAGTTCATATGTTCTCCAAGGCCTTTGATTATATTGAATATTTCATATACTCTAAGGAGGTACTCTACAATTTTTTCTTTTTCATTTATTTTATGGCTTTCAAACTTGCCTTTGAACATTTATAGCTTGGCCTGATTTATCTTTTAATAACCTTCATAGATGATTTTCAAGTTTTTCCTAATATATTATGAATTTTTAAAATGCATCACTTTGACAAACTTTGAATTAGATAATCCACATAAAATAACATTTTTAGCCTTTGTATTGCTCTCATACACTTTCTTGGTAGTCTAATTACTAGGAGTTGTATATCCATTTACAACTAACATTTATACATCAAGCCCTAATGAAGATAGATATGCTTCTATTTTAATGCTCCAAAATGCATATTTTGATCCATAAAACAGAGGTGATTTGTTTGAGGAAGAGTCCTCTTAACTAGACATTTGTGTTCATTGTCCAAGATCTACCTAAGATTATTAATCTTCTTCTAAGGAACTACGGCTTCGATACCAATTATTCAAACACAACTATATACTGAGATGGGGGTGAATTAGTATATTGATTAACTTAGTCCTTTTATTAACTTTTTAATATCTATTCAAACTATATGCATATATTACATAAACATAAATAGACACAACACAATAGATATAATGGAAAATCTAATATGGAAAAAACCACCATGAGAATAGCTATAAGAATCTAACTTTCTAATCGAACCTCATAGTAAAGAACCTCATTGGTTAAAATGTTTAAGGTAACCAACCGTAAGGAGATACCAATCCCCTAATTTAATAACTCCTAATCTAAGGAATCACCCACTCCCTAATTGAGCTCTAAATTAGCTTATGTGATTGTACCAACCAATCAAATCTACTATGGAGTTACAACTCTGAATTATAGTATTAATTCATAAAAGAATCCAATATCAATTCTTTGTTATAGTTCTAATTTGTAACTACTGATACTCTACACATTCTCTTCTCTTCTCCCCAATTTTCTAGTTATGTGTCTCTAATATTTATCTATTTGACACACTTCATCAATATCTTTCTTTCTACCCCTCTCTCTAAATTTTTCTTTGCTCAATGGAAATATAAATAGCTCCATAAACTTATAAATTATCCTAGATGACATATATATAATCATTTGATCTAGGTCTTCATATATTCTTTGTGTTCACATTAGTTTGCTAACACATCATGCTCTATTCTATTAGACTTTAGTTCTAGTCTTTAACTACAAGTTTCTAACATCTTGAAATCATGATCCACCATCATGATTCTTTGTGTGATTAATATATTTAACATATAATGGGATTTAGTTTTGATGCACATGCATAATTACATAAATTTGATCGATTTTATCAATTAATCTTGTTATCTATATCATAATTTATGGTTAAAATATAGGTTATTTCATGTTCTTGTGCTTGATGGTTAGGATCATCATATCATTAAATATTGACTATTGATCTTATGTTTGGTACCATGATCTAATCCATACTTTTTCTTGTAGAGTCATCTTCATGTATGGCCATGAATAAGATCTCTTCTTCTTAATTCTCCTTCTTTATGTTTACTAAGATGCAGGGTCTTTATTTGAATTGATCAAATTTAAAATACATTCATTCAATCAATATTTGACAAGCTTACACACTCTATTTGACCTTTATACACTTCTAAAATTTAACTTTTCAACTTTACAATGCATCCATTGATATGTTTTATCTGAGCTCTCATGTGTCATTAGATATTTATAGTTGCATGAACATTATCTATATCTTTGCTTAAACATCAACCATTTGTCCTCATCTTGTTACATACTGAGTCTTTGGAATGAATATGCTCCATCAATCTCATGAAACAAGTTCAGGCTTTAATTAACCTATGTCTCATAAAATATAGAGGAATTAATCTCATATAAGTCCACTTGCTCCATTATATATTCATTACATGATCAATCTCTCACCATTAAATCATCTAATAAGCTCAAACTTTATCATTCATGAGCTCCTATGATTGTGACACTTGGCATTAACACATGCCTTCTGTATATTGTTGTTAATTCTTACTATTAAGACACTTGGAATCCTCATATTGATCATTGAATATTTGACTTTTAACCACACCTATATATTTAATATTCAATTATCTATGATTATGACACTTTTCATTATCACATTCACTCATAGGTGCCTTTGACATATTGAATTTATTTTGCATCATTAGATCTTCAATGTACGATTAAGTGCTAAGTGTTAAATATTATAACTATCTCAATATTTAATTTGAGTAGATTTGACTAAGTATGGGGACCATCTCAATATGCTTGGAAGAATAAGTTTTCACCTTCATATCTTTTGCTTCACTTATTTGCATTTTCTAAAATTTGTTCCATATAAACTAGGCATGATAATGAACAAACCCATATGCTCATTTCTTCTTAAATCCTTCATGTGTGTGAGATATAATTCCATTAATATTCTCACTCAAATTATTATACCATAGAGCTAATTATGCTTATAACTACCTAGAATTCCAACTTTTTTCCTGCATAGCTTTTGTTGTGCTTAGTCTCATGAATTAAAATTAAGCACATAAGATCTTCTCACACAGGGTATTTTATCGATATATTCATCTTCTCCAAAATCCTTTATACATGAAAGATATGACATAATAAAAAATCCTACTTAGCTTTATCTTTACATCTATAAATTTTATGAGTTTGGGAAAACACTGTCAAAATGCTTTAGAGCCCTAATTTGCTTATGGATATCTTTTTTTGTGCTACATCACATGACCTAAGATTTAAGGCATAGAAACTAGGCATAAAAATGAATAAACCCATATGACCATTTTATCTTGAAACCTCTATTTTTGGAAATTATGACCTCATCAATATGCTTACTTGGATTTGTTTATCCCTTTTACAAATTTGGCTGTGTTGGAACTTGGTGAATTATGTTTGTGTAGCCAAATTTGCATCCCCATTTATTTTACTATGTTTCATTACATGACTTAAAATCTAGTGAATAAAAACTAGGGACTAATGTGATCATAAGCATATGACCAAGTCCACTAGACTCATCCACATGTGGCAATGTTGATGTTATCAAATTGCCTTCTAAAATTTTCCTATCGTAGACCCAGAATGTCTATATGATCAATATGAATAATCAGATGAATTCCACTCATGCACACAAGCACTCCATTCATCCTTAACCTTTGATAAGATCCCTTACATATCCTCTAATCACCATATCCATCCGTAAGCATTAATGACATCTATAATTCCAATAATCTCCCTATCGACATCAATGATAATCATATTTCCAATAGTATCATCTTAAAAATCTTATATCTTATGCCATAAACTGATGTATTACTTTTATTATTCCATGGTGCTCTATTATAATCAAAAAGACATTTTGATCAAATCCTTTTGGAAGAGGCTTAATCACATTGTACTTTTTAATGGGAGGAAGTGATATGAGATTACATTAAAATAAATTTTTAGTATATTGTATCGAGATTTTGTAAAATTGGTAAAATATCTCCTTAGAGGAGTTGATGATACAATGCATAGAATAGGTTTTGAAATAGCCTCTACTATTATCATTTGATCATTATTATTTCTAGTTGGTCTAACCTTGTATGGTGGCTTACTCATATTATTGTCCTAATAATTATAAATTGGTTTGGTTGAATACTTTAAATTATTAATTTTCAATAATTTGACCTCTGTTTATTTTATTATGTGATGTAAATCCATGAATGAGATAAAATTATAAAACATAATGGATTCATGTAGTGGTAGAATAAATATCTTTTTGAATATGTCTTAGAGTTACTTGATTTTCTATTAAATTTATTACGTACCTTATTCTTCACTTGGAACCCTCACTCAGTAGATAATGAAGGATAAATGTGATAGTTAGATAAAAAGGAGTTAGTTGCTAAAGTTGTGCTTGACCTCAACACTACTTGTGTTTAGTGTTGCTTACATACCAATACTCTGAAGAGATTTCAAACTCCATATCATTCTACCATGCTATTATTTTATCTATGACATACTGATAGCTTAGGGCTACTTGGGTTTTATATACTCTAAATTCAAAATAATAAGTGTTTTATTATCAATGTGTAGTTATAATAATTTCATGTTTGTAATATGAAATCATCTTAACATATAGTGAACAAATGAAAGGAAAATATGATTATATAGAGGTATTTGGATAAATTCCTCAAATAGGATATTAAAAAAAGTGTGACAACCCAATGGGTGAATATGAATTTGAGAAATTATTTTTGGTCTAGAGGTATGATTCCATTATCAAATTCAACCTATAACAATGAGTGGGATAGTCTTTAAGGAGTGGATTTGTCTGAGGAGAAGAGAGCACTAAAATGGAAGTGTGTATCACTATAATAGTGCATTTAGGCTGATTATAATGAGGAATAGTAATATTTTTTATCAAATTTGTTCAAGGGTAATTTTCATCCACATAGAAGTAAAGTAATAAAATATTAGAGATGTGTATTTAAACATGAACTAAGCATGTAAAAAATATTGGGTCACAAGCTCATTGTTTTAACCTTAAATGTTAATTTTAGTGATTAAAACAATCCCACATGACTTTTTATTTTATTTTTTAAAATCACATATCCAAACACATTTGAGTGGGATTTTTTTTTAATATAAGCTTGTAGGAAAGATAATGTAGTTTTTAAATATATAATTTTATAATGTTAAATTATTATTTTAATTATTACTTCATTTATACATAACATACATCAATAATGTTCATGCATATATCATTAAAAATAGTTTAATAACTTTTTTACCATTGATAAAATTTTTTTAAGACTTATATATCAACAATATACACATAATTGGATATACTTTAAAAAAATGAATTTTATGAATTTTAGGTTAAAAAGTTGTGAATGTATACTTTTGAAGTAAATTGTATAGCTTTCTTGACTTGTAAAGCTAATTAAAACATATATTAATTTAACAAATTAAAATAAAATATTGAAAATATTCAACATTTTCTATATTAATATATGAAATTTCATACAAAAACTCATTTGTTTACTGAAAAAATAAGTGTCTATACACATATAGTTCAATAATTTATTAAGAAACAAATTACTATGGCATTGTAAAAATATAAACAATTATAGATATTTTTCTCATCTAGGTATTGAAAAAATCATAGATTTATAAATTAAATTTAAAATACAATATCTAATCTTATTATGTTATCTTAAAATTCTTTGTCTAAGTGTATCTAAAAATCTCTCTAGTTTAAGTGTTATTATTTTTAGAGAAAAGTGGAAATTTAATCCCTTCCTTTTTTCTCCCATTACTGTAAACTCACATTATATCAAACAAGGTTGATTCAAGATAAAAAAAACTCAAACCCTAATCAAATTTGTGATGTTTTAATGACCTATGATGAATAATATTCAGATGTTCTTCATTAGAAATAACCCCTTACTTAAATTCCCCTTGATAAAATTTCCCAAGGAACTTTTTTTATGTAATTTTTTTTTATAATTCTTGTGACTAGTCTGGATCTAGGAATTGATAGTATATGGTCACAAGGACAAGTCTATTAAGATAAAATAAGAGTGTAATGTGCTACCTTATAGAAAGTGTGATTTTATTTGTGCACAATTTTTGGGTCTAATATAATATTACCACTTGCACTTGCATCTAGGAATGATAAAATTAATGTTATTAAAATAAATCAAGTACACTTTTGAATAATATTTGTTATAAAAATAGGTATAAAAAATACTATATGTAGTGAATAATAAACTATTGTAAATGAATTAAACATCTCATGCATATTTCCTAATTTTTAATTTTCTATGATATTTTATTTTTCATATTTTTGAATATATGAATTGAAAGGGAACATACTAACCAATGACTCTAAAAATAATGTCACAATAATTAGGTCATATATCTAGCATATTAAGGATGACCTTTCATGAATGGAAAGTGTCATTCCATTGTGAAGGAATTGATCTCAACTAGAAATCTAAAAATTGATATGGGTCTATAAAATAAGTGCAATTGCCATGATGATAATATGTACCATTCTACGTATGTTTTTAATGATTTTTAACTCTATGACTCCTTGTAACCTATATTTGAGTAAAAATACTTTGTTTTAGGTTTATTTTGTAACACTCTTAATGTAATTTAATATTAATCTAAGACATGTTGGTGTGAATAATGGCTATCTAGAAACTATGAAAACATATTGATTGAGTGGTTTTTTAATTATAGGTCTCCTTATAAATCTAGTCACTTATTTTTGAAAAAAATTATTAGATTTAAACTTTTGAGGTTTTTCAACTATATTATATCATGTACGAAAAATTATATTTGGTTGGAAGGAGTAGTCATATGGAATACCATGAACTATGATAACTTCATTGTAAAATATATATTTCAAGTATCTATGTACTATAGATTAAATTGTGTGAAGATATTAAATCCAAGGGAATCCAAATAACATATCTAAGAAACCTGTAATGGTTAATACTATAAACTTGATGGCCAAATTTCATGGTCCAACCTATAATGGTAATGTAATGTCAATAATAAAACTCTTAATATGTAAATTTAATCTTTCAATGACTATTTTAGTAATAAATATATCCCTAAATATGTATCCAAGATGAGATATAAGTATGATAGTTCACATTTTCACACTTTAACACTTATCAACCATGACAATCCATATGGGTTGATAATCAACATAATCTAAAATGAACAAAGAGTGTAAGTCAGAATCATCATCAACTATCTCATGCTATACAAATGGAACAAGTGGTCTAGATCTCATTAAAGTATGATATGTAATAGTGATGTCATTCATATTATGTCATGCATATATATGATGATTATAAAAAATTTGTGGAGGGTGTGCATTATATGTGCGATGAACTCCTAATATATTTGTTATTGCTTGAGTTGTGTACTTATAAAAATGATCACTGAATATTTTCATTGTTTGATTCTAAATTGTTGGGATTTTTAAAATACTAGTAAATGTTCCCACATTGATAATTTTCTCATCTATAAAATCATATATATTATGCCATAAAATAGTCCATCTATTTGTATTATGTCATGGTGATCTATTAAAATCACAAAATTCATTATGATAAAATCCTTTTCGAAGAGTATTACTTAAATAAACCTCTTTAATGTGAGGGAATGATATGAGATTTCATTCTAATAAATTTTGTAATACCTTTTATGTAGCTTCTATAAAATATGTAAATTATCTCCTTCAAGGAGTGGATAATACAATGTAAATAGTAGGTTCTTTTTTTATCATTATTGTTGTCAGTTAGTCTCCCCCTGTATGGTGGTTTACTCAAATTCTTGGCATTAGAAGTAGAAATTGGGCTGATTACATACTTTAAATTATGCATTGCCAATAATTTTACCTCTCTTTATTTTTCAATGTGACAAAAATTCACGAGTGAAAAAAACTTCTTAAACATAATGGATTAATGTATTAGTTGAATAAATATATATTTGAGTCTTTCAATACCTTATCTACCATATTATTTATCATTTTATATACTTTGGTATTATACTTTAATAAATATTATACAATAGAACTATTCAATTATTCTTTAATCTAATCATTTAATCATATGAAATATTTTCATTTATAGAAATTAAGAAATTTTCAAGGAAAAAATATTTCAAGGATTAAATGCATGAACTAACTAATGTGGCAAATAATAAAACCATTTGAGTGATTATTATTTTATATAACTTAGTTAACAACCTAAAATTAGATGCATAATCAAAACATGCCACATGGAATTCTCTCAAATGTTTCTTAGGGTCACCTTTTCTATCTTATAATGTAAGCTTAGGTGCCCCAAAATTTATAGAAAAGGATATGCTGAAATATTTTGAGTGAGTGGAGTACTCAATAAAGTTTACGAAATAAGTTCATGATTAGTTTTAAAATTACTTTGTTCCATTTGTAACACCTTTGTCTAAATATATATAATTTTCTAACCAAAGGTGGTGTAAAGAGTGGATGAGTATATATGGGCATATTGATTTGTTGAAATATTGTGTTTCTCCCATAATATATTGTGGTACTAAATTTTTATCTAATTATGTATATAAAAGTAAGGAACCCATAGTATTATAATTATTAGATTCATCATCCATACTTAGACTTTTTATTTCCAAAAGAGTTTGAAAAATTATATGATACTATTAAGTTTGATCAATAATTTAATTTATTAAGTTACGATTATTCATCACCTATATGTGGAATTGCATCTTGTTTCTCATCTCAAGAGTCAATGTTGTCTTGATTATAATGGTCATGGTATGATCTATCTCATTCAATTCTACATATTAATTTTGTGTATTAATATCTAATGGTTATGATATGTTCTTATCCATCCTATGTCCCTTGTCAAAATTAATTTGAGTATGCTCAACTTGGGTACCACTTAGTCTATCACTTTTCTAATAGAGGTAGAAATAACTTTATTATATTACATAAAATGTGAAATGGAAAATTGTAATATTGTTGATAACAAATAATTTTCCAAATATAAAACCATAATACAATAATTGGGAACAAAAAAATAAGGTAGAAACCTTAGAAACATTAATGGTTAGGGTTTTCACTATTGAATCAATAGATAGGTTCACCAATATGTTTTTTTTTTTAAATTGGAAAAACGGGATAAATATGATCTAATTTATAAAAAATGTTGTGTAAAATAATAATTTATAAAATAATCATAAATTAAGAATTTTGATTTAGAACTTATTATTTATTAAAAATCATAAAAAATATAAACATCTTAGTTGGAACTTACATCTGGGTCATTGCATAATCAACCATTTAACTACTTATGAAATTGTATGTGATGAATATGAATAAAATTAATGTCTTCACACAAATCTATAATAAGGTCATGCTATTTGGTCAAGGAAGATCTACACTTTTATATTTATGGAGCACCAAATTTCAATAGGTTTTTTCCTTGTGTAAATCTAGATTAATGTCCCTTCACCTATAATTCATGTGTCTGTAATTATAGTCATTTGATTCACTATGAAATATTATGTGTACCTTATTATTCACTTGGAACCCTATCTCAATAGATAATGAAGGATAAATGTGGTAAATGGAGAAAAAGAGGTTAGTGGTTGAGGTTGTGCTTGACCTCAACACTCATTATATTGAGTAGTGTCTACATAAAAATACTCAGAAGAGGGATACAAATATATGTATTTATCCCATTATATGAAGGGGTGTGTGAAATATTTGTGTAATTATATATGTAGGTACAATCATGGTATAACTATGTGCTTTTACAATGTCTTGTGACCTTAGAGATGTATGAAGATTTAGATCAAGGCTAGTTAGGATCTATAGGATCTGAATTGGGAGGAATATATGTTTAATTCTTAATGTGTAGTTTAAATAATTTTTATGTTTTCAATATGAAAACCTCTTTCCATCTAGTGAAAAATTGATTAGATAATATTACTATATAGTAGTATTTTGGGAAATTCATAGAATGGGAGTTGTGAAATGTGTGTGACAATATATTAGATGAATTTTAATTTGATAAATTAGTTGGTTTTTGGTGGGAGGATTAAACCAATATATTGAAAAAACTAACAATGAGTGGGATATTCCTAAAGGAGTGACCTTGTATGAGGAATAGAGATAGATAAAATAAAAGTGTGGATCAGTCTAATAGTCAGTTTAGGCCAATTGGAATGAGGAATATGAGTATTCATTATCATATTTTATCATTTGTAAGGTTAATACATATAGAAATAGAGGAATAATGGCTTAGATATGTGGATTTGAGCATGAGCTAAGTATGTAAAAAAGACTGGTCATAAGAACATTGTTCTAGCATTAAAATTCAATTTTAGTGACTACAACAAACCAACATGATTTTTTTGTTTCAAAACATTAAAAAAAAAATCCACCTTTGTAGACACATTTGAGTAGTAATATTTATTTATTTTTTAATTATATAAGATTGTAGGAAAATAATCTAGTTTCTAAATATATAATCATATAATGTTAAATTCTTATTTTTAATTATTACTTAATTTATACATACCATACCTCATTAAGGTTCATGAATATATCATTAAAAATATTTTAATTTTTTTTTTACCATTGATAAAAAACAAATTTAATACTTATATCTCAAAAATGTACATATCATTGGTTATGCTTTCAAAAAAATTACATTTATGAATATAAGGCCAAAAATTACATCTTTACAATTTTATAGATTTATTGAATTGTAAAATTAATTAATAATAATTTAAAAATTTAAAAATTAATAAATAAATATTATCAACAATAATTTACATTATATATATTTCTATATGCAATTTCATACAAAATTCATTTTTTTACTCCAAAAAAGTGTGTTCATATACATACATTTTAGATATGTTTTTCATAAAAATATTATTATGCCATTGTCTAAATGCATAAATTTTACATATTTTTCTCATATGGGTAATAAAATTTATATTTTATTAGAATAATTATTCAAAATAACATAGTTAATATTATTTTTTTATGATAAAATTATTTGTCTAAGTTTCTATACAAGACTCTCAATGTTAATGTGTTATTATTTTTATAAAAAAAGTTTCACATTAAGCTCCTCCTTTTATCTCCATTACCCTACACCAAATTTTATATCCATCAAGGATTATTAAAAAAAAAAATATTAAAACCCCAATAAAATGTGTGGAGTTTTATTACTATGATGAATAACACTCATATGTTCCCTAAACATTTTTAGTATGTTGAAGCTTTTAAGGTTTTTCAACTACAATCTACCATATATGAAGAATGGTATTTGGTTCAAGGGGGTATTAATATGAAATTTTTTTAACTATGATAATCTCATAAATAAATATATGTTTCAAAAATTTGTTTATTGTATATGGTTATACACAAATTTACTTAATCCAAGGGCATCCCAATAACATATCAAAGACTCCTACATTGGGTACTACTGTAAACCTGGTGGCCACACACTCTAGTAAAACATGTAATGGTAATGTGATATCATAAATATAAATTTGAATATGGAAATTTAATCCCTTAATGATTGATGTAGTATTAATTATTTCCTTATCTGTGTATTCAATATGATAGAGAAGTGTGATAGTGCACCTATTCACACTTGAACTGCTATCAACCATGACACTCTATATGGGTTGATGATCAATATGAAATCAAACAAATAAATAGTGAAATTCAAAATTATCATCAAATATCTCATGTTTTTAAAATTTGATTATTTTTATATATGGCACTAAAGTATTATGTACCAATTATTACATTCAGAGAATGTTGTGCCTCTATATGAGGATGATAATAAGCTACTGGATGTTGTGAAATTTATGTGTAATGTAATCTCAATGTATATGTTATTTATTGAGATATGTTCTTAGTAAAAATATCAATAAATATCTTCTTTTTTCAATTATCACTTAGTTTTTCTTTTACACTACTAGTATATGTGTATAAGAACCCTCATGAGAAAATAATGTGATTATGCTAAACCAATGGTTATACTCCCTTGGTCATGATAATAAGAAGGTAAGAGGATTATGCACATGTTAAATATTGGTTTAACAATGATTAAATTATTACCTTAGGATTTAAATGAAATTACATATGCATTAAGGTGCTATGTGAATATCACTTCATGACCTTGTGAATTGCTTGGTAAGGCAAATGTTGGTTTAAGTAAATGATATATCATGTTGTATTTGTAATATTTAGCTATTAGGATAGTGTATTTCATGAGTTTAATAAGTGTAAATGAATAGGTACTTTCTAATTAAGGAACAAGGATTATGCTAGGAATATTTACATCATGAGTGCTCTTACCTCTAACCCATACCTTTTATTAACCTCATATGATCCTAGTTGGATGCCTTCAATATAATTTGCTTTTTCCTTTTTAACTTGTCATGTCATATTTCTGCATCATATTCATCTGATCCTAGTGTATCTTGTAAACTTATCAATTGAATGGGCCACTACCTTAAACCAATCAAAATCATTAGGTTGATCTTATAATAGACCATTGGAATTTATATGAGCTACCATGTGCCATTATGGATTGATAAAAGATCACCCATTATGAAAGCATGGGTTGGCAAGTACAATAAGTTGGTTGATCTAAGGAAAACATAGACACATGTCATGTTATCATTTGGTTGAAAGATGGAGATAACACCTATTTGAGAAATTTATATCTATTAGAAAAGGGTTTTATTCTTTAGAATTATAAGTTCATAACTTCTAGGCCAACCAATAGGAAGAAGAGAAACGAAACAACAAGAAAGCTTGGAGAGGGAGAGCCTCAACTGGTAGAAACCTTTAGAAAATATCCATGGAAGGCCCTGGATCATTTTGTAGGTATTTTATTAACTTGAATATCATGTTGTTTGACTAAATTAAGTTTGTGTTATTATTAGTTAGTTATTACATTCAAGAGAAGTAAATCCACTTGGCTTACTTATTCTATTTTCTTATTTCATTATAGTTGTGCTTGAGTCACCCCATAGTGTTATTATCCTTGTGTGGGAGTTTAGATTTGAGATATTACTCCATTATAGTTCTAGGTTTCATATTTATGATTACCTAGATATTATCATTTTATTGTGTAAGACTTATGATGCCTTGAAAGGTCACATTATTCATGATCGAGGAATGGGTAGGTCTCTCATGTTGGACATGATGATAGGTTGCCTAAATCCTCTCATAATTTATTAAAGAATATATCTTAATGGATATATTCCTGATGGATCCTATCATTGAGATCATTATATATTTTTTTTTGTGTATTTTGATTACTAAAAATAGATCTAATGTTGGTAACCTCTTGACTATGAAATGGTTGGATTTTAACCTTTTGAGTAGATATCTCCTTAACTCCAAGATATCTTGACTATTATTTTCCTTTATTTACCTTAGACCATGATGTGAACATGCCTGGAGATTTGAGTCCTAATTGGATGCACCTAGATAAATCATTTGATTTTGGAAAAAGGTTTGGATTTGATCCCACCTTCTATTAGTTGAAGTTGCACTTCAATCCAAGATGACCTTATCTCTGGCTATTGAATACTTGTGCTTTGTTACTTTCTATAACTGGATATAATCCAAGGATTAATTTTACTTAGGTAATCTTATTGTATTTATGTATTACTGATTTATTAAGGGCTGAGTATGGTCCACTATTATTATAAAGTTTAATATCTAGATGTTCTGGATATTACTATAGAGAAATATTTTATAGTTTTCTTATTATATGAGATTAGTAGGCTTCCTTATGAGGTATCCTTGTTGAAAATGGAATCATGGTGAATGTGTGTACATTACTGGTTAATCTTGGCCAAGTTAGTGGCCTTAATATATAAGCCTAATGATGTCATTATGTTGAATGTCCTATGAATGTTTGTTCATTACATCTTGATTTATTTGTTATCATATTACATTAAATGAATACACACACACACAAACACACACACACACACACACACACACACACACACACACACACACACACACACACACACACACACACACACACACACACACACACACACACACACACACACACACACACACAAACACACACACACACACATACATACACACACACACACACACACACACACACACACACACACACACAAACACACACACACACACACACACACACACACACACACACACACACACACACACACACACACACACACACACACACACACACACACACACACACACACACACACACACACACACACACACACACACACACACACACACACACACACACACACACACACACACACACACACACATAAATATGTGCACACACACACACACACACACACACAAACACACACACACACACACACACACACACACACACACACACACACACACACACACACACACACACACACACACACACACACACACACACACACACACACACACACACACACACACACACACACACACACACACACACACACACAAACACATATTTGTGTGTGTGTGTGTGTGTGTGTGTGTGTGTGTGTGTGTGTGTGTGTGTGTGTGTGTGTGTGTGTGTGTGTGTGTGTGTGTGTGTGTGTGTGTGTGTGTGTGTGTGTGTGTGTGTGTGTGTGTGTGTGTGTGTGTGTGTGTGTGTGTGTGTGTGTGTGTGTGTGTGTGTGTGTGTGTGTGTGTGTCTATTCATTTAATGTAATATGATAACAAATAACTCAAGATGCAATGAACAAACATTCATAGGACATTCAACATAATGACATCATTAGGCTTATATATTAAGGCCACTATCTTGGCCAAGATCAACCAACTATATATGATTTTATAAGTCTAGTTAGCTCAACCTATTCATAATATGGATTATGATCACCTAGTCTAGATCTAGTTGGTCCTTTTAGAATTGTGCATATGTTTATATATGATTGAGAAGAGTTAATGGAATTAAACTTTTCTAAGAATGAGTGGAACTTAGATTAAAAGTTAAGATATTTTTATTGAGAATACTAACATAGCTTGATAAAATAAACTAACCATACATGTTTCTGGTATATTTATGCCAGTCATGAATATATACTATGTTTCTGGTATATTTAAAAAAGAGTCTTAAACTAGTTAGGAGTGTTGTATTTAGACCCTTGAGAAGGATTTTATATGTATATAAAGTAATCCATTTGGTCCTATGGCTTCTAAAATATGAGATAGTGAGTTATTTGATTATATATCTATTAAGAATATCTCATGATTATTCCTATGTCTCTACTTATAATTCTTATTGTGAATTTATTTGGATCGAGCTTGCGCAATAATGAATAGACATATATATGAGCTATGTTTTGTTATTGGGAATAAAAATATACTTAGTTTTTTGAATCTTTATGATACCATTGTGGATAGAAAGGATATTTTATTAAGGTTCCCCTTGGGATTTTTAGACAAGCTATGTTGCCTATAATAAACCCTACCAACAATGATATCAATTAATTATATGGAATTTTTTTATAAAGCTTAGTTGTCCAATAATGATCTTAGCAAGGTTTCAACCTTAGATTGGTTCAAGAATCCTACATCTTAATGGAATTCATATTCAACCTCATAGCCAAATTATAGGAGTGAATTTATGAGTAATTACTAGATTCACAATTTATTAAAGATTAGACCGATTGAATTATATTCGTAAGCCATTACTTTAGAGATGTTAGCTTAAGAAGACAAACCTTATGTTAATTTGATAAATTAACTAAACCCATGAGTTTCTTGGTTTAAAATCATGATCTTTACTTTAAACAAGCTTTGGCTTCTTTTTGGATTTGATAGTAACAATGTAGTCATGTATATTTTACCTTGTTGTGTTTTTAGTTGTTAATTCATATGCATGTTTTACTTCAGATCATGCCTTAGCTGATTACCAAGCTCTCAATGACTTTTTACCTTAGTCATTTTCCTTGTCATCAATTTAATATTTTGCCTTGGCCACTTTTTGTTTGGGATTATTTTGGTTTTTTCCTAAGCCAAATTTTATGCTTTTTGAAAGTTATCCAGATCATGCCACATGGCATCCTACAATTAGTCGAATGGATTAGATGGAAAGAAAAACCTCTAAAGCCCTAGAGTTCTATGAAACTACCACCTGGGAGTGTAGAATCTTAGAAAGACTATGTCATTGGGGTTAATACCCTATTGCCTCTACATTCCATGTAAACTATAGAGCTTGAGTCTAGATGTGTGAAAGCTTATATGGGTTGAACCATTAGGTCCAATGCCCAAAGGTTTCCATATTTCATGTAACCATATTGGTCAACATCCCAAAAGGTTACATCATTAGTTGGGGCCGTTTATTTTGATATTTTTAGTATCCATTTGGTAAATTTACATTATGTAGTGTTTTCCATAACTACTTAACCATTTTATTATGTACATTTGCTTACATATTGCTTGTATTATACATACATTAAGTTCTATACATAGCTTTTTATACAATGTCTTACCTTACAAGTTTTTTAATTGAAACATTTTGTAGCCTTTTTCCATAGCTAAATTATTACTTCGGACCTTTTTCATTTTACTTTAATTGATTTTGCAACATTTTTGTGAGTAGTTTGGAGGAAGTCATGTGGCATCCTCATGCTAACCTAGGAGTGATGTCAGCTTAGTCTATGGTATAGTTGGTTCCAAGCTAGAAAGATATTGCCACATGGGTAGGATTATACAATGTACAAGCTTATAAGTAAGTGGGATCATCTTAATGACCCACTATCCTAGAGGTGTCTATGAAATTCATAAATCCTTCAAGTTGGATCAAGAGATACTACCATGTGACATCATCATGGTAACCCACTATCATAGAGATATCCATAATATATGTGTAACTTATGGGAAATAGGGTGAGCAGGATGTCATCACATGGTAGAATATTATTATTTTTGTATTAACAAGGTGGTTACATTGAGATTTAATCTTGTAGGCTTGAATGATAGTATAATGTTGTCATGTGGCATGATTTTCATTATTTTGTATCCCCAAAAAAAATATCTAGCTTTTTAGAGTGGCAAGGTAGTTAGTAATGAATTAGCACCATGTGGATATTTTCACAAAGTGGCATGATGGAAGTGATAAGTATAAAGAATGTCTTGGGAGTATGAAAGGAAGCTAACTTGGTAAGGGAAATTTCCAAAGCTAACACATGTAATCTAAATGTGTAAGCAGTGGAATAGGTTAAATTTCATAATCATCTCAATGTCATTCATGCCATTATAATTTATCATTTGCTCAAGAAGAAATCTAGAGTACTGGCTAGAATAGATTAGGATTCTGGATTTCTAAATTAATGGCTTATGCTTGTATGAGCCTTTTGGCAATTATAAGATTCATGTTTTCATATGTGAAATTGAAGGGATTTTGGTATCTATCAATGTTTGTAGTTATTTTATTTGTTTTTAATTGTAGCATCATGCATGTATTTAAGATAAAAATGAGGATGACATTTTGGTGTCAGAGCTCAAGTTAAACTCTAGGGCTTTGGGGAGAATTTCCATGAGTTCATCACATTTTTAACTCTATTTGATTATGATTTGTGTAAATTGAATGTGCTGAGTTTTTTGTGTAGGATAATCACATAATGCAAACAAAATCATGCTCTGTATGAGGTCATGTTTCATTTTAATTTTCAACCATATATAAAATTTAGAGAAAATTAGATAAATCTTGGAGTCTAGTTGTCGGAGAAGGTCAAGATCATGTTATAAATAGTCCCAGTCAACATCCAAAAGTTGTACAAGTTAAAAAAAATAAATATCAATATGAAAAGGATGAGGATGAGTAAATTTGATAAATTCTCAAGGTGGTTGAGAAAATTTAGACAACCACCACCTCAACTTTGGACTTTGTTTTAGAGAAATAAGGCTCATCAAGGAGTCAAAGAAAAATTATTAAAAGACTAGCAAGATTTTACATAGTAAAAGAAGATATGGGTTATTTTAGCAGTGGAATATGTCAATAAAATCCATACTTGGGATACAATAGTGTAAAAAAGGTGTGTGTGTGTGTGTGTGTGATTAGATGAAGAATAAAAATAATCTCTTGGGTTTGGGAAGAAGAAATACAGGGGTATAATTGTAAATATTTTCTGTGAAGAATTATAGTAGAGGGTATCTTTGTAATGAAATTTACTTGGATCTATTTTTTATTTTTTTTATTTTCATTAAGTAATGTCTGAGACTATCAAGTTCTACATGGTTGTGAATGCAATAAAAACATAGAAAAATTCTTATAATTCACTAATAGTGTAGACAAGATTAGAATGAATTCCAATGCAGGAAGTCAAAAGAAGGAAAGTTAAGTAAAAGGGTTACATGTCACTATAAGCTTAGCTCTTTGCAATGAGTAAGTTCATTATGGAAATGGGTATATAGTCTGGTAAGTAAAAATTATTATTTAATGGAATTGATTCATAAAAAAATAAATTACCCAACTATTTAAATATTGAAAATTGGGATAAAATAAGAAGTTCACCTTTTAATGGAGATAACTAATACAAGTGAGTGCGTATTTGATGGGTAGTGATGGTAAATTTTTTTTCTCTCTAATACAATTAGTAATTATTTTAAGCATTACTAATATTAAAGAATCATAAGAAACAACACTTGATTGGAGTAAAAGGTGGAAGGAATTTTATCTTTGCATTGGCCATACACCAAAATCACTATTCATTCATTTAGTCAGAGGTAATTATTATGGATTTAATTTAATATCCTTCCATTGTAAAATAAAAATATACTATTTTCCATTATTTAGGGTGTCTTAGTAAGATTGATAATACATTGATTTAAGCCTTCCATTTCCTTATATGGGGTCATGGTTTCCATACGATGAAAATATTTAATTAAGATTGCAAATATATTGATCATAGTGAATTATAAATTTTGAAATATATAAAGGAAGTTGTGCCCATTGATAAAAGTGCCAACACCATTCAATAAATCATGATTTGGCAATACAAAGAGTTCTGTTTGAAGACACAGAGCTGGGAGTTGCTAAAATTAGAAAATAATTAATACAAGGGCACATTGAATGTGTACGTGAACAATTATTTTAAAGGTGAGTTAATAAATAAATATTTTCAAAGTTCCATATTTGGAAACTTGTTATATTAAGTAAAACATTATATGATAACTAAGAGGCACAATATTCAACAATCTATATTTGATGAATTAAATCATATAAAAGGGATTTATGTATGTAAAAGTGCTAAAGTAATTATATTGCACTCAAAAAATCAAGGAATGCCTATCTTTCCATTTTACAATTGTAAATACATTATGGGAAGCTATAGATTTACATTACATTGGAAATGAATAAAATATTGTGCAAAGCTGAAATTATTTAGAGAGGATTTGTAATGTTTTAGAATAAAATAGATATCAAAAATAAAAGGGAATTTCTAGCACATTAAGGCAAGTGGGTAAAGTATTTGAACTTAATTGTATGATAAATTTTAGATATTTTATATGTCAACATTAGCGACAGTGCAATTTGATTTCCAATAGAGGAAATTAAATGTTCTATTGGGAAATTGATAAATGTTTGAGAGTTATTTATGGTAGAATTTTAATTTCACTAAATTGGATGACATAGATTTAAATTTTTTTTAATGAGATTTGGATTAGTGGTGATGTGCTGCTAATTAAAAGAAAGTTATTTTTATGAAGATTGGGATTTAATGGGATTTTTTAATAGTAAAATGATGCTACGAATTTAATGGTTCTTGATTTTTAAAATGATGCTACTACATCATTTTTGGTATTAGAGTGTAGAAGCTCTTTGGGCAAAGATAAATTAAATTATTTTGTGAAATATTTCACTAGTTTATCCTTAGTGTTTTATGCAAGATTGGGTGAAATATCAGTGTCTTAGAGCATAAATGCATGTTAGGTAAAAGATAAATATTAATATGAAATTTTAGGTTAATGTAGAGGGCAAAGAGATAGAGACCACACAACATAAAGCATAACTCAGGGGAGAAGGTATGTTATTGATTTGTTTGAAATTTTGAAGATTTCATGTTACAAGAATCTAATGTGAATTTTATTTTGTGAAAATTTTATATTGAAGAAGATTTACAAGTCTTAGTGTTAAATAAGTTGTAGTGTTAAAGGTCTTATAGGAAATTATGGTTTTGGCAGTTGTAAGCCATTAAGGCGTAAGAGAAAAAATAAGCCAAGGAAATCTTAAGTGGAGAGAAGAGCTTCAAGAACCCTGAGTTGAGATCACAAAATTTGGTTAGTGTAGATCTAAGAAAGAATAATTTGATAGGGAAATTCAAAAGACTAGAGTGAAATAGATCTAGGTGAGACTTGGATAAATTTGTCAAGAGACCAAGGAGTTGGTTGAGACAAAATGTACAATGTGAAAAATATAGAGGAAGATGGAAGAATTTCTAAGGAAGAACCAAAATAAAAATAAGAAGAGTACCCCAATGAAGGGTGGGTTGATTAATAAAAGTGAAATACATGAGATAAGAGAGAGGATTTAGGAGATAAAACTCATGATGGAGCACCTATAGGAGAATAGAAGAGAAAATTTGATAGTAGAAATAAAGAAAAAGGCAAGATGGCCAGTAAAGCAACTTGTGGAAAGAAGGCAGAAGGTAGAAGAGAGGAAATCAAGCCCCAAAGTTTTAGTTCTAATTTTTTATGTGAACGTATGTTATTAGGTATAAAAGAAAAAGAAAAGGATAGTTCTCAAGATGAAATTATTTTTTAAGGAAAGTTAAATAATCTTGAATTATCAGCTTCAAAGATACATGAAGAAGAATAAGAGGAAGAGATCAAAAAAGTTCTTGTTATGAGAAGTTCAAGAGAGGATGAAGAAGAAGTGATAGATGAATTATTAGAATCTATTAAAGAAGAAATTTGTAAAGAATGGCTGGATGCATGTATCCCTAAAGAATAAAAATAAATTAAGGTTATCGATGAAAGATTCAGTACATAAATAGGTGAAGATAACAACTTGACGTCAAGATAGAAAGAAATGAAAAATAGGAAGTTACAAGGAGGTAATTTCAAGGGGATGAAAAAAGGTATTTTTTCATCATTTGGTAAATTTGTTATGTGTTTTGACAAGGTATTTTTGGTCATCACAAATTAATATAAAATGTGTGGAAAATACCATTAATGGAATGTGTGAAAAGACAAAAATAAATAGTTATGACCTTACAAAAGGTGTGATAATGAAAAATAGAGTGCTAGTGGATTTTGATAAAAGAGGGATAGAAGCAAAAAAAGAAATGAAGGTAAAAAATAATGAATAACTAATGAAAGATATGTGTGGAGGAGGTCATCAAAAATTACAGATAAATAAATTTCATGAAATACTTGTGCAATAGAATAAGTTGAAGAAATAGGTAAATAATGTTTTCAAATGGTTAAATATTCATTTGAAATTTTGGTTGAACATGTTAAATGTATATATGAAAATGCAAGTATGGAAATATTCAGATAATTTTGCAATTAGAATTAGATGGAAAATGGGTTGTCCACATTATTGGGGAAAGCATCATAATAGGCATCAAGTTTTGTTTAAAATATGGAAGTGAAAATGCATTTTCATTATTTTTGATAAGGTCAAGAAACAAGGGAACAAAATTTAAATTATAATCACGAGGGAAGAATTCAAAGGATAGCCAAAATGTGATTCAAATATATAGGCATACAAGGATTAGTTTATGGCAAGTAAGGCCTTACAAGAGAACCGTATGCAAGTTAGTGAAGTAAACATCTTGAATGAAGAAGGTCTAAACCAAAAAATTAAACCATGGGATCCAATAAATGATAGACCAAATAAAAATAATGTTGAAAAGAGAGGCATCGAAAAGAAGAAGAAAGGATGGCTTGGAAAAGCCCATGTTTTTGCTAATGAGTATGTGTCATGTGCAGGTATGCTAATAAATGAGATGTCCAAGGAAGGAACAAAGTATGGTGCTATTGATTATGTTAACCTATATGATAAGTTAGTTTGTGAAGATTAAGACAAACAACTCCACTGGTAAATACAAAAATAAAAAAAAAATCACATATGAGCAGAAGCTCATGGAAAATTGTCTAGTTAAGTAGTTTGATGCAGGAACATCACATAAATTGAACAAAATCATGTTTTGTATGAGGTCATTTTTGGTTCGAATTTTCAAATATATATAGAATTGAGAGAAAATTTGGATAAATCCTAGATTCTAGTTGTTGGAGAAGGTCAATATTATGTTATAAATAGTCTTAGTCAACATTCCAAATTTGCACAAGTTGTTAAAAAATTCAAGATCAACATGCAAACGGTGAGGGTGAGAAAATTTGAAAAATTATCAAGGTGGTTGAGAAACTTTAGACAAACACCACCTAAAATTGGGACTTTGTTTTAGATAAATAAAGGTCATCAAAGAGTCAAAGAATAACTATTAAAAGACTAGCATGTTTTTGCATAGCAAAAGAACATATGGGTTATTTTAGTAGTTTATTTTAGGAGTGGAATATGTTAATAAAATCCATACTTATGCTAAAATAGTGTAGAGAGGGTGTGTGTGTGATCGAAATAAGAAATAAAATAATCCCCCTAGTTTAGGAAGAAGATATGTAGGTGTAAAATTGTAAATATGTTATGTGAAGAATTACAATAAAGTGTATTATTGTAATGAAATTTACTCAGATCCATTTGCTATTTTTGTAATTTTCATTAAGTAATACCTAAGACTATTGAGTTCTGCATGGTTGTGAATGCAATTCAAAACATAGATAAATTATTATAATTCATTAATAGCATAAAGAATATTGGAGTGCATTCCAATGCAATGAGTAAAAGGAAGGTGAATTAAGTCATAAGGTTACACATCATTATAAGGGTAGCTCTTTGCCATGAGGAAGTTCATTATGGATATAGGTGTATGGTCTAGGAAGTAGTAATTGTTATTCAATAGAATTGCTTCATAGAAATAAAGGCTGCCCAATTATTTAAATACTTTAAATTGGGATAAAACAAGAAGTGTATATTTAAATGGAGATAACTAATACAAGTTATTATTTATTTGATGGGTAGTGATGGTAAAAAAACTTTCTCTCCAATGGAATTCATAATTATTTTGTTCATTGATAAAATTAAAAAATAATAAGAAATGGTGCATGACATGAGTAAAGGGTGGAAGGTGATTTATTTTTGGATTGGACACACACCAAAATCATTGTTCATTGATGTAGTTAGAGGTAATTCTTATGGATTAAATTTAATATCCTTCCATTATAAAACAAAGCTGTATGGTTTGCAATTCTTTTGGGTAGCTTAGTAATATTGATAATACATTGATTTAAGTCTTCCATTTCCCTGTATGGGGTCATGATTTCCATAGGATGAAAATATTTAATTAAGATTTTTTGCATAGTGCATTATAAATATTGAAATATATAATGGAAGTTGTGTCTATTGATAAAAGTGCCAACACTATTTAATAAGGCACGATCAAGCAATATAGAGAGTCAGATTTGAAGACATAGAGCTAAGAGAAGCTAAAATTACCAAATAATTAATAGAAGGTTTCATTTAATGTGCAATTGATGAATCAATTGAAAGGTGAGTTAATAAATAAATATGTGAAAAGTTCCATATTCAAAAACTTCTTGTTATCTTAAGTAAAACATTACATGATAACTAAGAGGTGTAGTTTTCAACAATATATATTTGATGAATTAAATCAAATAAAAGGGAGATATGTATGTAAAAGTGATAGTGTAATTAGATTTTACTAAAAAAATTAAGGAATGCCTATCTTTCCATTTTACAATTTTAAATACATTATGGGAGGTCATGGAAATACTTTACATTGGAAATGAATAAAATATTGTGCAAAGTTGAGTTTCTTGAGAAAGGATTTGTATATTTTTAGAAAAAAATAGATAGTTCAAATAAAAGGGAATTGATATCACACTGAGGCAAGTGGGTAAAAAATTTAAACCAAATTGTATGATAAATTTTAGATTTTGTATATGTCAACATTAATGGCAGTGTCATTTGATTTCCAACAGAGGAAATCAATTTTTGTGTTGGGAAATTGGTAAATATTTGAGAGTTGTTTATGGAGGAATTAGACTTACATTGAATTGGATGACATAGATTAAAAAGTTTTTTCTTTTGATATTTGGTTCATTGGTGATGTGGTTTCAATTGAGAGTGAGTTATTGTTATGAAGATTAGGATTTAATGGGGTTTTTTTTAGTAAAATGATGCTACTGATTTAATGGTTCTTGATATGTAAAATGATGTTAATACATCAATTTTAATTATTGACCTTGTTAAACTTGAATTTTGTGAACAATATTCTACAAAAGGAAAGAAAAGAAAATAGTATAGTTGATTTTCACCAGGATCCCTAAAGTATGCATCCAACTAAAATCAATGTTCAAATTATTGAGACCATACAATAAGTGATGGTTATGCTAGAGGAGATGTTTCCCTTAATTTATATGTTGCAATAAGGATCTTCTTCACACTAGCAAGGGCATGATAAATATGGTAAGTCTTCAGTGTCTCATCATCAAAAGAGGAGTAATAATTTCCTTCAATAGTATCATAAGAAGAAACATACTCATACATGAGGTGGGGATGGACCTTATTTGTGTATATGTTTTAGATATGTATTTATTGGTCATTATGCATGAAATTTCCATAAAGATACTTGAAAAGGGGTAATAAAACCCTGATAGGGGTTGGATGTGAGTACCAAATTTTGTTATAATCCTTATTACACTTATTTTGGTTATTTTGTCAAAACATTAAATGACTATGGTATGTTGCATATTTGAAAGAGAAATGGACATTATTATTTAGAATCCCTTGGTAAGTGATATATGTATGTGTGTATGTGCATGTTACTTACCTATTATAGTGCTTAACTCAATAGATGCACTTATATTATGGGTTGCCATGTTAATAGTGGAATCTAAATTTGAAGGAAGTTAGATTTTAATGCTTGAACTAATGCTTAGATATTCTTAATTGAACTTATCATTATGAAAAGGTTTTATAACCTCTTTTTTGAAATTATGAATTCCATGCATTTGTTGATTATGTATGAATTTATTATGGGAAAGTTATAAAAAGTGATTCTTGCTATCAAAAGATTGGAATCACTTGAAGAATCATGGAGTAGTAAAGCTCTAATATATAGGTTATGTATTACATTCTGTATAAATTTAATATTTCCTTGTGCTAACCAGTTAAGCAGTAATCTTGCATCTTGTTAGTAAAATAAGATGAATCTCCTAGAAACTAAATGAAGAAGGTATGTCTATGCATAATTATTATTTCATGAAAATAACATGTTATATTTGAATATCTAAATGATGATAATTACCTTATTGTGGATATATGAGCATAGCTTGACTTATGATACTATTTGTGGCTCCATGTCAAATGATTTTGAGAGCATCATCCTAGATATCAAGATTATGAAATGGATTAAGGTATCCTTATACATCCTCAATGTTATGATGATGAATCAATCAATTGATAAATTTGAACTTATAATAATGATTAAGAGCTTAGAGAAGATGATAATTGTGCTGAATTATTGTGAAGGTATGTGGTAGTAAAATAAAATGAACACATCTGGTACTACTAAATTTTTTGATAATGAAAACTTGTCAATTTTGATCGGTGGAACTATTAACTACCTTTGAAATTTTCAAATCATTATGTATCAATAGGAAATATAAGTTCCCACCATGGAGGTGCCCTTATTTATAAATGATAGCCACACATCTCTCTTTCCATAAACATCATGTATGTACATATAGGTGGGACCTAATTATAGTTGACATTATATCTAAATTCTCATGTTAAATTAGGTAAAGCCTAATTTCCAATGCCAAATCATAGCTTGGTAGGTGGTGAATAGAGACTAATTATAAGTATATCCTGTAATTAAGGATAGGGTACCAGCTACTTGACTGTATAATTTTGTGTAGTGGTAGTGGTATATGCCCTCCTACATGTTATTCCTAAAATTGATAGTATAATTTTATGTAGTGGTAGTGGTGTAGCTCCATCATACATGTTATTAATGATAATATAACATTAATAAATTTGGTAGGATAAAGTGGTAATTTGCTTGATATAATTTTTTTTAGTAATGGTCAGTGGAACATATACCCTATGATGGTGATGTAGTTTGATTCTTTGGATGGATAGTGGATCGCCGACACCCTCTTAATTAATTATTTTTCACCATAAGTGGTTTGTATAGTCACATAATGATCATATTGTGATATATATATATTTTTAAATGTGTTTTCCAAACTATTTTATGTTGTTTGAGCCCTTATTTAAGATATTTTGAAACCAACATTATTTTATTTTTGAATTCAAATTTTTTGAGCTAAAGGATAATAAAGGAATTCATTGATGAATTATAATTTAATTTGATTTCATTATTAAGACTACTCGGTCTCATTTTATTAATTTTTCACTTACATGAGGACTTGATATTTATTAAAGTTATTATTTTAATTGTTCATTATGGTTCTTATGTTAGTATGTGAATAGCTATCACTTTAAATTAGTATAGGGGAAATTAAGTAGCTTAAAAGTAATAGATAAGTGGGTCTTGGTGGGGACATATTTCATAGGTCTATGACCCCATCTTTCCTCACCCATTATTTATGGTGGTCTAAGATATTAATGTGTCTCAAGAGAACTAAGGTGTCTCTTTCACTCTGTATATTGGAATAAATGGTGGACAAATGTCCTAAGGGCTATTTGTGTATTGACTATCTCTTATTCTTTATGATTTGAGACATTTAAGGGTAATTTATGTATCAAATATCATTTTCACTCTATACTTGGATATTGGTTAGTGGATTGATGTCTTGAGGGTCATATACACATTGATTCGGACATTGATCTTTGGCATGTGAACTGATGTCCTGAGAACTTTCTATATATTGAGTTGCACATGATATCTTGGTTGATAGGTTGAGATCCCAAGAAACTCATACATATGTTTTGGAATATTATTCTCTCAAATGATGAACTAACATTTTGGGAGCCTATGTAATGAAATATCATGGAAGTACATTACATAAAACCTTCCATGAATTACATACTATATTGAAAGGGTAAATAAATGCATGTGTTCTTATTTAGTAGTATGGATGTGATGGGAGCTATTCTCCCCATGATCTAATTATTTCAAATAACCTTGGTGTTATGATAGCACTAAAAATGGTAACATTGAATTGGCCCAGATGATTCTGATGATATAAATGTGAACTCACTATGGTTAAACTTCACTTAGAATAGTATGCCCATAGAAGGAACAAGATGGTTTATGTTGTGTTTGGTTTCATCAATCTTCTTTCTAAATGAATAGTACAATAAGGAAACACTTGGACACTCATGTTCATAGTAGAGAAATTATGGATCTCAATCGATCGAGACATGTGTTACATAATTATTTACATAATAATGAATTGTCTATTTCAAAAATCAATTATCATTCAGTCAGAATTCAAGGCAATCAGTAAAATATAGTGCAGTAATATAACCTAAATAAAGTAAGGCTTGGGTCTAAAATTGGACCCCTTTCATCTATGAATTAGAGTGATTTTGGTAAAAATAAGTTAAAATTGATTATGATTTGAAATTAAAGTGTTCTTATGAATTGGTCTCAAGAAATTTACATTATGATGAAGTGTGAGTACTAGTCTTTTAAGAAAATTATGGGACTTGAAGAAGTTATCCCCCATTATTTGCATACAATGATTTTATTCTTGTGTGTGTATTATTTTATGTTGTTAAAACATTGTGTGATGGTTTCATATGAGTATCATATTCATTTTTGTATCATATCAAGGTCTTTCTATGTTGGGCATGGTGAAAAAAAATTCACCCTTATATAGATGTCATGATGGAAGTAGATAAAGTCCTCCTATGTTGGCCATGATGGTAGGTTGTTCAAACCTTTCATGATCATTGTTAGAAAAATTATGTGAAAAATAAGCCTTGAGAAAGTGTAAAAAACTATTTCATCTTCAAAATGGAATTCTTTACTTATGTTACAAGTTCAAAGTGATTATGCCACATCATTCTAAAATCTAGTAAAAGAATTGGTATCAAAAGATTGATAATCCGGGGTTGTATAAACCTTGAAAATAAAAAAAAATAGTCATAATATTGTATTTATGTAGGTCAAACCCTCATATGTTCTTAAATATTTTTACAAATGATAAATGAATAAATTGAAAGGATTTTGTAGATATAGAGTAATAATATGATTATTTTCATGTAGTAGTTAGCCTCCATATTTGATAATGTCTTTTAATGATGCATCAAAATACACACCTTGGGTGCCTACCTAGGGTGACACACAGGTAATTTAGGATGATGTTTAAATATTCTAGTGGATTTATAAACCTTGTTGGATGAATAAATCAATTCAACATCAAGGATGATTCCATTTTTAAGGGAGAGAATATAAGGACCCTCATTAGAAAACAATGTGACTATGCTAAACCGATGGTTATATTCCCTTGGCAATGCTGACTTTGAAGGTAAGAGGATTATGTACATGTTAAATGTCAGTTTAAAAATGCTTATATTATTACCTTAGGATAAAAATTATATTACATATACATTAAGGTGTTATATAAATATCACTTCATGACCTTATGAATTGTTTGGTAAGCTAATTACATTAGTCTAAGTAAATGATCTAGCATACTATGATTACAATCTTAGGCTATTAGGATGGAATATGTCATGGGTGTAATAAGTCTACATTAATAGGTCATTGCCAATGAAGGAAAAAGGACTATGATAGTCATAGTTACATCATGAGGGAACCTACCTCTAACCCATATATTTTATTAACCTCATATGATCCTAGTTGGATGCCTTATATACCATTCAACCATTCATTTAAAACTTGACATGCCTCAATGGTTGTAATAACTACTAGGTTATTAAAACACCTTTGTGCTTATAATATTTAATGCATGAGATGAAGTATATTGATGCCTAAATTATTTAGTGGTAGATTCTAGGCTTATCTAGGTCATTACCAATGAAGGAACAAGGATTATGCTAGGCATAGTTACGTCACGAGTGATCCTAACTCAAACCCATATATTTTCTTAACCTCGTTTGATCTTATTTGGATGCCTTTTATACCATTCAACCATTCCTTTAAAACTTGAAATGTCTTAGTGTTTCTAATCACTACTAGATTATTCAACCACCTTTGTATTTGTAATATTTAATGCATGTGATTAAGTAGATGGATGTCTAAATTATCTAATGGTATCTTTCAAGATTATCCATTAAATGGCACACTACCTTGAACCAATGTGAATCATTGGGTTGATCTTAGAATCAACCATATGACTCTATATGATCCATAATGTGCCATTAGGAACTAAAAAAGTATAACCCATTATGAAGGCATAGGATGGCTAACAAAAGTGGTTGCTTAATCCAAGGAAATAATAAACACATATGATGTTATGATTGGGTTGAAAAAATGGAGAGAATGTTTATTTAAAGAAGGTGGATCTCTTGTAAAAGGGTTTTTTTCTATAAACTTGTAAGTTAAGAACTTTTGGGACAACTAGTAGGAATAAGATAAGGGAAATAATAACATATCCTAGAGAGGGAGAGCCTCAACTAGTATAAATGTTCAAAAAAGATTCATGGAAGGGCCTAGATTGTTTAGTAGGCATCCTATTGACTTGAATATCTTGTTATTTGACTAAATTAAGTTCTTTTTATTCTTGATGAATTATTTCATTCAAAAGGAGTAGGGTAACTCAGATTAATTACTATCCTTAATTATTTCATTATGGTTGTGCTTGAGTCATCCCATAGTGTTCTTACCCTTGTGTGGGAGTTTGGATTTGAGATATTCCTCCATGATATTTTTAACTATGGTATTTATACTTATCTAGATATTATGGTTTCATCATATAATACTTATGATTCCTTCTAAGGTCACATTATTCATGATGGAGGAATGGGTATGTCTCTCATATTGGACATGATGGTAGGTTACCTAAGTCCTCTTATGACTGCTTAAAGAATACATCTTAGTGGTTATATGCCTGAAGGGTCCTATCTTTGAGAACTTTGTGTTTTCTCTTTTGTGTATTTTACTTATTAAAAATAGATCTAAGGTTAGTAACCTCTTGACTAATAAATTATAATGGTTTCACCTTATGAGTAGAAATATCCTTGACCCCAAGACATATTGACTATTTTTTTCATTTATTTATGTTGCACCATGATGTGAATATGCCCAAAGCTAGGATTCCTACTTGGGGGTGCCTAGATCAATCACTTGATGATGGAAAAATGTTGGGAAGTGATCCCACCTTAATTTGGCCAAATTTTCACTTAGAGTGAAGAGGAAGTTATCTTCATCTACTGACTACTCATGTTTTACTTATTTCTATAATTAGCTAGAATCCAATGATTATTTATTCACAACTGAACTTATTTATTTATTATTAATTATTGATTTGGGGATGAATGTGGGGCACTATTATTATAAAGTTTATCAATTAAATGTTCTATCTATTACTGCAAAGAACTTGATATATCATATTAATATACCTCCTTGTGAGGGATATTTATTGAAAATTGAATCCAAGTGAAGTCTTGTACATTCATGATTGATCTCAACCAAGTTAATGTAATTAATAAATTTATCTATGTCCTTATTCTATTGAATGTCCTCTAAATTCTTGTTCATTGCATTTTGATTTTCTTGTTATGGTATTACCTTAAATATCACACACACACACACACACACACACACACACACACACACACACACACACACACACACACACACACACACAAACGAATAATGAGTCTTATATGAAGGAATGTGGTTTAGGTTACTTATGATTTAGAATACTACTACATAAGGTGTGTTTATTTTATGATTATAGTAAGGTCAACCCATTCATAATATGGATTATGCTCAACTAGTCTAGATCTGGTTGGTCTTTTTAGCATTGTTCACCTATTTATATATAATTGAGAAGAGTTAATAGAACTAAACATATCTAAGAATCTGTGGAACTTAGATAAAAATCTAGGATATTTTTATTGATAGTAAAAATATAGATTGTTAAAATAAACTATTCATTGATGCTTGTAGTATATTTATAACATTCATGAATAAAGACTATATTATCTTATGTTGGACCTTTTTTGTAAAAATAATGTTAAATTGGTTTGGAGTGTTGTATTTAGACCCTTGAGAATGATTCATTATGTAAATAAATAAAAATCTTTAGTCTTATGGATTTTTAAATATGAGATAGTGAGTTATTTGATTATATCTTTGTTAAAAATAGTTCTTGATTATGCCTATATCTCTCCTTATAATTATTATGGTGAATTTATTTAGATAGATCTTGTGAAAGCATGAGTAGACATATTTATGAAATATGGTTGGTTATAGGGAATAATAATATAGTTATCTCATTGAATATTTATGATGTTATTATGGATAAAAATGATGTTTTATCAAGGATCCCTTTGGGATTTTGTAGACAATCTATGTTACCTATAATAAACCCAACCAACTACGAGATGAATTAATTATTTGGAAGATTTTAACAAATAATAGTTCTCTTATAATGATTTTATTAATGATGAAACCATATATTAGTTTGAGACTCCTACTCCTTAATATAATTTATTGTTAACCTTTCATCCTAATTATAGGAGTGACTCTATGAGTCATTACTAGATGCACAATATACTAAAGACTAGGTTGATTGGCTTATTTTAGAAATCAATTCCTTTAGAGATTTTGGATTAGGTAGACATGACTTGTGTTCATATGATAAATTTACTAAACCAATGAATTTATTAGTTTAGAATCATGCTCTTTGCTCTAAGAAAGATTTTGCTTTTTTATGGACATGGTAACAACAATGTAGGCATGTATATTTTACCTTATTATGTTTATAGTTATTGATCCTTATATGTGTTTTAATTTATATTATGTCTAAGCTAATTACTAAGCTCTTGATGGATTTTTACCTTAGTCATTTTTCTGAATCATCTATTTTATGTTTTGATTTAGTCATTTTTACATTGGGTTTCTTTTGGGTTTCATCCTAGCTAAATTTTGGGATTTTGTAAAGTTGGATGGATGATGCCACATAGCATCCTAACATTAGTATGAAAGATTATTCAAAGTGTAAAGCCTCTAAATACATGGGGTTCTATGGAACTACCATGTGAAATTTCTCAAGAGCATGGAATATCAGGAGTAAGTCATATGGGTTGATACGCCACTGCCTTTGTGTTCTATCTAGACCATGGAGATCAAAGTTAGAAACATGAAAGTTTTAAGGGGTTAAACTATTGGGGTTAATACCCAAATTATTTTTTATTCAATATAACTAAGTTTCTTAGCATCCCTAAGGGTTATGCCATGGGTTGGGACCCTTTGTGTTCTAGATTTTTTGTATCCGTTTGGGCAAGTTATCTTTCACAACATTTTCCATAGTTTTTCACTGACTTCCCTACAAGTATTTAATTATGGATCACTTGTCTTAGCCATGTATTCATTTATTTTTATAAGTTTTCTTCTATAGTGCCTTGCATTATAGGATTTTTATTTGAATCATTTTACATCCTTTTGCCTCTAGCTAAATTATTTCTTTGGCCTTTTGTTTGATTTTTCCCTAGTTGATTTCATGATGTTTTTGTGAGTGGTTTAAAATAATCCATGTGTCATCCTCCCACTAACCTGATCATTATGTCATATTGGTATATGGTAGACCAATGATGGAATATTGGGATAACAAGATGTTACTATGTGGTATCATCCCAGTGACCAAAGATCCTAGGGAAGACCATACATTGTGCAAGACTCTGAGCAAACGGAATTGAAAGATGTAATGTGGCATCATCTTGACAACCTATTATCCCATAGGTGTCCATGTAATTTTAAAAGCCTTCAAAAAAGTGGGACCATGAGATAATACCATGTGGCATCATCATGGTGACTTTTTATCCCAAATATGTCCATATTGGGCACATAGATCTTGGGCAAGTTGGTGAGAAAGATGTCACCATGTGATAAAAATCCACTACTTTACAATTTTAGAGTAATTCACATCAATAACAAATCCTATAATCTAATGGGATAGTGGAATGTTATTGCATGGCATGATTTCTATTATTTTATAGCCCCAAGGAATATTTACAAAAAATAAAAAGTGGTAGGGAAGTGAGTAAAAAATGAACACCACATGGAACTTTTAACAAATTAGCATAATGAAAGTGACAAATTGAAGGAATGACATGGGAGTCTGAATGGAAACTAGTGTGACTAGGGAACTCACCAAATGTAACACATGTACTCTAACTATGTAAGTGATGGTTGAGGTCAATTTTGATAGTTATCTCAACATTATTTGTCTCATTATAATCTAGCATGAGTTTAGGAATAAATCTAGAGTGCTAGGAGAACCATATTATGACTTTGAGATTTCAAATTAGTGGATTACACCTATATTATCCTTTTGGCAGTTATAAGATTCATATTTAATTATGTACGACTAAAGGTATTCTAGTATCTAGTGATGTTCATAAATGTTTTATTTACTATTAATTATTGTGTTGTGTCTATCATTAAGAAAAATGGGAATGATAATGTGCCCACATTAATGATGGTATCATCTAAAAAATCTTATATATTATGCAACAAATTGATGCATATGTTTGTAGTATGCCCATGTGATATATGTAAATATCAAAAGTCATTATGATAAAATTATTTGGAATAGACTTACTTACATCAACCTCTTAAATTTGAGGGAGAAGTATGAGATGTATTCCATAAATTTATTACTACCTTGTATGAAAATTTTGAAAAAATATTAAATTTTATTCTTCGAGTATTTGATATTACATTGCACATATTAGGTTATGAAAAAACCTTCACTATTTAATTTTGATCATTATTATTATTATTTGGTCTCAACATTTCTAGTGGATTTTTCATATTCTTGGCCTGAGAATTAGAATCTAGGTTGGTTACATAATTTAATCTTATTCATTGCCAATAAATTATCTTTTCTTTATTTTATTGTGTGACATAAATACATGAATGAGAAAAAATTCTAAAACACAATGGATTATGTTAGTGGTGGAAGAAATTTATGTTTGAATATGTCTTTCAATTCCCTATCTACCACAATATGTATCATCTTAGATAACATGTTCTTATACCCTAATACATATTTGTGATAGGCTCATTGGATTCTTATTTTAGCTAAGAAATATGAGCATATGAAATATTTTCACTTATATCAATTGATAAATGTACAATAAAAAATGTGCCAAAGGATTGAATTCATGAACTAAGTGATGTGATAAATCATAAAACCTTTTGAATGTGTATTTTTTATAATTTATTATAAATTACTTGGTCAAAAGCCTATCATTGGTTTCATATTTTTAAAATGTTTCATGTAATTCTCTCAAATATGGTTAGAGGTTACCTTTTCAATCATACAATGTTAACTTGGGTTCCAAAAAAACAATTGATAAAGGATATTATGAAATATGTTGAGCCAAAAGAGTATTAAATAATTTTTGTGAATCGAGTGTGTGATTGGGTTTCAAATTACATTGTTCCATTTGTATGGCCTTAGTCTACATAAAAAATTATACATCAAGAATATAATGCATGTTAACCAAAGGCAGTGTAAAGAGAGGTTGAGTAGAGATGGGATTATTGATCTATATAAACCCTTGGGTTTCCCCATAGTGGATAGTGCTATAAAGTTTGTATCAAATGATGTAGAAAAAGAAAATAAACCCATAGTATTTGAAGTCTTAGGGGATTGTCTTTCTGATTGTTTCATTAATTTCCACTCCAATTTTTTTTATAAACACATCTTTGTATATATTTATTATTTGAAATAAACCATGGAAAATGTATTTTATCTATGTCATAAAATTTATTAAATAATTATACCATTATGTTTTAATCAACTAAAGTAAAAAATTGATTAACTTTAGTATCACTTAATCTATCACTTCTAATATAGGTAGAAATAACTTTCTTAGATTAAAAAATATATGAAATAAAAACTTGAAATATTAATGTAAAAAGTATTTAACATATACAAATACCATAATATTTCAATTATAAATAATAAAAACAAATAAATATATCATAATAAAAACTATAGTTAGGGTTTTATATATATTTAATCAAGAAATGGGTTTGCCAATATGTTTTATCAAAATTGGCATTAGGGGTTAAATATAATCTCATTTAGACAAATTGTTATGTAAAATTAAAATGTATAAAATAATCATAAATTCATAACTTATAATTTATAACTTAATATTTAATTAAATATTATAAAATGGGAAAATAAGAAAAGATAAAATGGCTTAACCAGAACTCAAATTTGGGTGATTGTAATAAAAACTGTGTAACACACTATGAGATGAATGTGAATCAAAAGTAGGTCCTTATTTGAATTTGGGATAAGGTTTGACTCTTTGGAAAAGGTCATCCTACATTGTTTTCTATATGAAACACTAGTGTCAAGTAAGGATTTTGGATTCTATGTAAATTTGGATAAGTGTGCATTTGCCTACAAGTCATGTGTATGTGCATATTGTCAGTTCATTTTGTATGGAAGTCACTGTGTACCTTATTCTTCACTTGGAAACATAGATTAATATAAAATTAGGGATAAATATGATAGATTAATAAATTTTGTTTAGTGGCTAAATTTATGCTTGACTTAAACACCCATTGTGTTGAGCTCTACCTACATACCAATACTCCAAAAAGGAATCAAATTCCATGTATTTATCCCATATTATGATGATGTGTATGAAATATTGATATAGTGTTATATGTTGGTGAAATCCTAGTTTAATTATGCATTTAAATAATGTCTTGTGATCTTGGAGATGTATGAAAACTTAGCTCAAGGATAAATGGGATATATAATCTTAAAAATGGGAATAATGGTTGTTTTATTCTCAATGTGTAATTAGAATAATTTAAGTGTTTTTAATATAAAATACTCTTACATAAAGTGAATAAATGGATGAAAAATATGATTTTATAATGGTATTTTTGGAAATTAATCATGTGGAACTTGTGAAACATATGGGATGACCCATTAGATGAATTTGAATTTAATAAATTAGTTGTAATTTTATGAGAGGGCATAGACAACATATTCAAACACTACCAATGAAAAAGATGGTTTCGAGAGAGTTAATTTGTCTAAGGAGTAGAAAAAACTAAATTGAATGTTTACATTATTATAATAGTGAGTTTATGTTTTTTATAATTAGGGAATAGGAATATTTTGTATCATAGTTTCTCAAAGAATTTAATCTACATAGAAGTAAATAAATAGTTTCTTAGATTTGTGGAGTTGATCATGAGATAAGTGTGTATGAAATGATGGTCAAAACTATATTATTTTAGCATTAATTGTTAATTTTATTGAATACACCTATGCATAAGCCTCAACCTTGATTTTTATTGTGTCTAATTTTATGTATGTTGGATATTTTATCATCTTCTCCAATTTTCTATATTAAATGATATTTATATTTCTATCCATATTTTCATATCATAATTTATAATTAACCCAACATTAATCTTATCCCACTATTTATAGGTTATTTTCCTATTTTATTTTACTTCCCAATGTCTTAGTTTTCCATAATTTCCAAATATGTCATGTCTTAGGGTTATTCTAATTAGTCTCAACCCATTCAACTTCTATGTGTGAAAAGTATTTATTCTTCCTATCCCACTACTGAGGTCAACTCATATTTATAAAATTATCATCAATCTCAATCTATCTAATGTAACATGGTTTTAAGAAATTCTAATAGTGGTCCTAAAAATATTAACTATCATATCAAAGATCTAAATCAAAATATTTTTACGCTTAGTAAGGATTGAATCCTTAAAACCCTTAAATACTCTACTTCTAATGTTATTTTTCAACCTATATCACCAATATTAATACCAGTGCTATAAATATTTCTACTATGATTCCTCCTCTTATTAATAATTCTACCAATAATCCCACTTAAAATCCTAATATGATAGTGTGAAATTATTTGGTAAGGTATGTTTAACTCTAATTTGGAGTAAAGTGAAATATTAGTCTAATTAATATATAAATTTTAAATCTAATTAAAATATTGAATTCAAGGAAACATATAAACATAAAATATGAAGATTTGATTCTTATTATTTAATAAGATTAAATGATAAATATATAAATTACTAAATATATCATAGTATTTATTTTTTATAGTTGAATTTATAATTATGATAATATTCTAAAACTAAAAATTATAGATAAAAATGATTGTTATTTGTTTAATTTCAAAACTAATTCACTATCTATGTTGGGTTGATTCTATAAGATCAGGTTAGTGTCACCAATCGATATTAATCTTATAGTTAGTAATAACCTTTGTGACATTTTGGTACAATTCTTGAACAATAAACTATGAATATCATTTCTCATGTTTGTTTGTAATCCAAAACTCTGATGATGCACCTCTCCATAAATCAATCTCATTTGCCTTGAAACCTTATGTGTACTTGTGATGGATAGATACCTAAAAAATGGGGGAAGAGTTGTGGGTTGAGATGACTCCAATCACCCTTATCTTATGATTATTCATTATTTATGTAGCTAATACATCAGAGAGGCAAATCAAGCCACATGTATTTCTTCCACCCAATGTGTTTTGTCATTATGCCCCTTTTTTATATGTTTGTAGCTAATGGTGTTGATTTGGTACTTGATAATGCTTACTTTGACTTGGATTTTTAGAACTTAAAACTTATCTTTTCACTGCTCCTAGTGATAATTTTCAATTTTGTAAGAATACTAGAAAAAAATCAATGTTAATAATGTGTAGATATAAATATTAGATAAGTGTCAAATCCCCTTTAAATGAGACCTTAGATTGTTTATATATGGATCTAATTGAATAATTTATAATGAAAGGATAGGATTAATGGGTTACTCATAAGGATGAGTTTTATTACAAAAAATATCCATCTATAAGAGTGAGTCCATTCTAACCATAACATGTTAGTAATGATTGGTGATACTAATTGTATCTAAGGGAACTAACTTATATACAAGTGGGCTGAACTAAGAGTATAAAAATGATTATGGAGGATATTTATCATGTTTGAAACGTATTATGATGTTTCTATAAGTGTGTAATATTGTAATAAATGTTTTGAATCATAATATAGCATATATGTGTGAGAGGATGGAAGATTAGGACCTTGGTTGAGTTTTCAAGTAATGCATGGTATATGTGTTTCATGTTTGTCATTTTTAGGTATCAAACACCAAGTTTTAGTATATATAATTCCCCCCACCCTTTTATTATATTAATTTAATTTATAAATTAAAATGAGAAACCATAAATAAGTGTGGACAACACACTTTTCCCATTTTGATATGGATCCATTGTACATATTTTCTCTATGCAAACCTAGAATGCAATTTAAATAGTTAATGTCTATATGTGAAATATACAATTGAAAATTTAAACTTAAATATATAAAAAATTAGTTATTAAGGAGTACACTTATATGTGAGAAAATCATATTTCCTTGTAAATTTTTGGAGATGATGATTCCTTGTTGAAGCATTTAATAATTATGCTTATTTCTTTGAAGCACATGGAGAGTTGGGGTGATGATTCCATAAACACATGAAAATATAAAATATCCTTGGATGGAAATTAAATATCCCCAACCCTCATTAACATGGGAAAATTTTCCTAATGTACTAACCCAAAAAACTATGTAGGAAAGAGAAAGATACATTAGGCTACCTTCACTTTAAAAACATTATTTTTGTAAATTAGAAAATGATCAAGTTAGGTTCTCTAAATAAATTGAATCAACCAATGCATTTATTATGGATTAAAATGTAATTTTAAAATATAATTTGATCAAGTTTGATCCATGTAAATTTGAATTCATGATCAGAAGTTAAAAACAATTTTCATGTCCATCATCATA
This sequence comes from Torreya grandis, assembly GCA_037957365.1. NCBI lineage: Eukaryota > Viridiplantae > Streptophyta > Pinopsida > Cupressales > Taxaceae > Torreya > Torreya grandis. The sequence continues at coordinate 1,948,918 of JARHVA010002600.1, forward strand.
TATGTAGATTTTATTGTATAGTTTTACTCAATGTAGATTAGATTTCATAATAAAAAGAGAATGTATGATGTACATGCCCCAATAATGACCATTTATATGATAAGTTTGAATTATAATGAAAACCATTTCTCATTTATTTGTAAATTATATTATTTTTTGTGTGTGAATTAGTGTCATGCCACTTGAATTTATACCAATTAAAATAAAATGCAATGCATATATGTACTTAATTTGATAAATTTTATCTCAAATGTATATGTATGTTTAAATATCTATTATTCATATAAACATTTATTAATATTACCATATATATACACAATAATGTGTATGAATTTGTACTCAAGTGTATGTAAGTTAAATGCATATGCATGGCATATGCCCATGCAAATTTATCATTGTGCTAATATATGTCATGTATATGAACCAATACAATATTTTAACCATTTAAATATCTAAAATATTTTAAATATATACTCAAATATTATTTTATTCTCATGGAGGATTATGTATTTATAATAAGCCCACTATAACTCCCATTTTTGAGATGAGGGATGTATCATGTAAGTCACTCATGAAAATAATAATTAATTGTATCATGTCATGTATAAAAATATAAACATTTAATATCGCTCTATCATTTATATAATATTTAATCATAGTAATGTATATATTAATCAAGTCATGTATGTAACATATGAGATGCAAGGCATGTTAGTGTCATGTCTAGGTATATGTCTTGATGAGTCATGTAATAGATGTGTTTTAAATAATATTACATAGTAATAATTCATGATATAGATCATAATGCTTCTCAATGTTAGTAATATCAATAATCCCAAGTTTTCCTGTCACACATAATTATAAGAAACATAAAATATGTTTAAAAAAAGGTAAATAAATGATGTTGAAATAATAAATTCCAAGGACTACACATAATAGTCACACATAAAATAAACTATCATTTAAAATAGTAACACCATCAATGTATCATTGAACAAGGAACTAGTCAACACCATCTATATATATCAATGTCATATCATTATATAATAGCATATCATGTAGCATTATGGAATAAATGAGTTACTATAAAGGAATTATATATATGTATGTTGATAAACATGGTACAAAGGTCATAAAAATATACATGTAATAGTGAAACCTATGGAATAAGATGCCCCTAGTATAAACATGGACACATGGTAGAGGGAAAACTAACATCTGTATGTCCATGTGTAATATGTATGTCATTTATGGCACTTAGATACCAAGAAATTCATGTGTGTAGGTAAATACTATGACATCTAAAAGACATATGATAAATAACACATGTAAATAATGTAACTAAAAATCATAGCACGCTCAATTCCTAATTTTACATTTTGTAATATCTGAATGTCTTTTTTATTATTATTTTATTTATTTGTATTATTTGATTAATTTTTTTAATTTTTTAAATTTTTTTATTTCATGAATATTTTAAATTTTGAAAATCTAACCAATGATCTTATGAATAGAAGGGTCATGGGAAGTGCATATATGAAGTAGTGGAGAGTCCTCTATCTTGGATGAGAGGTATAAATGAAGGAACGGTTATAATTTAATGAGTTATATGGTATACCATAGCTATCATGATAAATTTTGGGATAAATTTGGGTATTATTAGTGATTATATAAGGCTTAGGACTTTGTGGTGTACTTTTTATAGTAAGAGGGTGTCTCACTACTCGTGTTCATTATAGAACACATATAACTACTTATGGTGCTAAATGATTATGTAATATATGTGATGGAAATATTCTATGGTGTCTAAGTAACTCTATAATATAATCAACATTGAATAGTTATATGTATATATATGTATATGTATATGTATATATATATATGTGTGTGTGTGTGTGTGTGTGTGTGTGTGTGTGTGTGTGTGTGTGTGTGTGTGTGTGTGTGTGTTGTATATGTGTCATAAGTAACTGTGTATGCTAATCTTATATAGGTGTACCAAATGTCTCTGAATGATGACCCTGAATAGATGTATCAATAATATATAAAAAATTATCATAAGTATGTGTATCATCCATATTGGCATGTAGATCCATGGCATTACTAGATATTAATGAAACTTTATCTAGTTGTAACATCTTCTCATGTAGAGATATAACAATTTGTTGAAGGTAATATGCATTAGGAAAGGTTTTTATCGAAACATGTGTAGCCATAATGAGAGTAATGAAGCTTATCTACTTATAAATAGGCACCATAATCTATTGAATGCTTAGTTTTTCCCACAAAACATGGGTATGCATTACATAGGTCATTCAAGATGTTGGTATAGGAGTAGTATTGATAATAGTCATTTGAATACTTCAATTATAAGATTGGTCTAACATATTATTCTCATCTAATTTTATATATAATACCATATAAATTTTATGTGGATTCAAGTTAAGGTACTCAATGAAATTTACATCTTTAAAGGCATTTGATTGATCTTTATTAGTTGTATCACCTATCTTAATATTCATGATAATCCATCAATGTGCTAAATCAGATATGTTATATAATTAATAATATGAGAAATAAAGGGAAACATGCAATACCTTTTCCATATGTTAATAAAAATAGGCATCTAATATTGGATATTATAATAATAGGATTGTGGGAAGCCTTCATATCATTAATTGGTAACTTTAGCCTTATTAATAAATTTATATTTGATCCTTGTTACCTATGTACTTATATATATGATACAAATAATATACATTATCCATGTATAACAATATGAAAAATAATAATTTAATTAGTTATGTCACCCAATAATTTTAATTCAACATGGTCATGATTAATGCATATTATTAGGGACTAATCTGATATGAGATATGGAAAAAAATGAATGATGAAATTTGAAACCATAAAAGGATAAAAACCATAATTTAAAACCTAGGGTTTCTCACTATTTGATATGTGTATAGAGTCACCAATATGTTTTACCCTTATTGAGATTAATGGTGTTAGATTAATCTATTTAAGATATAACTTTCAGATGTAATTTAGATATTAGTATATGACATGCATCTAAATGTAAAAGAATAATTTTGATTAATTTTATTTAACAAATTAATATGTTAAATATATAAAATACTAAAGATATCATGATATCTATCTTTTTTATTTAATTGTTTGACTATGACAATATTCTAAAAGTGAAAATTTTATATTAGTATCATTAGTAAATAATTACATATTTTTTAGTAACAAACTATATGTAAGTAGGTAATAATGACTATATTTTCACATGTGACTATTTTTCATTTCTCTATTTTTTTAATCTTAAACACTAATGATGTACGAAGCTCCATAAATGAATATCATTTGCCTTAAAACCATAGGTGTGCTTATTATGGATACAAACTTGAAAAAAATAGGGAAGTGTAATGGGTTAAGATAACCCCAATCAACCAAGTTTTATGACTGATTTATTTCTTCATATCTAATATTCAATGGAGGGAAATCAAGGTACCTATATTTGTCCCACCTAGTGTGATTTTACAATTGTACTTATTCACTATATGTATGTATATAATGACATGGATTTTCACTTGAAAATTATTTTTTTAAATTATATTTTTAGTCCTTTAGAATTTACTTGGGACTAATCCCATTGATATGTTTAATTTTTTTGAAGAATAGGGCAGATATGCTTAGTGTACAATAGTGTATATATGTACATTAGATTTGTTCCAAGTCCCTTTTGAATGAGATCTTGATTTTTTTATATAAATATATAATTAAATAATTTATCATGTCATCAAAAAATTAGGATAATTGGATGACCCTAAGGATGGGTTTGATTTTATAAAATATCTTTTTTTGGAGTGGGTTAGTATTAACCAGATTTGGTCAGTATAGATTAACTATACTAAGCATATCTAATAGAACTAACTTGTGTATAAGTAGACTTAATTGAGAGTATAGAGATGTTTTTGAATTATATTTAACAAGTTATAAATAGATAATTAGGTTACTATTAGTGTGTAATATAAAAACAAAATGGTTGACTCATAAGGTATCGTTCAAGTATAATGGGATCAAATATCAATAAATTTATTGAGTGATCAATTAATGCATGGTAAATGTTTGATAAGTTTGTCATTGTCAAGTATATTAGACCATATTTTATTATCTACATTTTAATAGATTTAATTACCCTTATCTAATACACCAACACTAATAAAATGTTCTAAATTAAAACCCATATTATGTAAATGGCCAATAAACCTCAAAAATTGTTTGGAATCAACGAAATAGACCTTATAAAACTCCTCTTAAATATGTTGTTAGGATATAATATGGACTGAATAAATTATAAAAAAGAATTGATGTAAAGCAAAAATTATGATTTGATTTATTGAGATTAAAGTTATAAATATAAATAATAATATGAAACCATCCATTTCATCTTAAAGATGATTGTTTATATTTTATAATAAGACCAACATATTAATATTAGGGTTATATACATAATATTTCATACCCCTTAATCTATAGGGGTCATAGTGAGACCAAGCATGCCTTTAAATTTTTAAAATTTATCTCTTCAAAACATTTTTATCAAGATATCGGTTATTTTATCTGTAGTTGGATAATTCATTAATTTGATACTTCCATCATTAACATATTATGAAATAAAGTAGAATTAGGTGATGATAATCTTGGTTTGGTCATGAAATAATGGACTTATTTCCATTTTTATTGTATAAGTGTTATCTACCATGAGTGGTATTGATGAAACCTATGTTTCCTATAAATATTTAATAATCCTTATGAAGCATAATGTTTCACTTGTTTCCTTTGAAGATACCATATATTGTACTTATATTGAATAAAATTCTATCACCAACTACTTATTTGACTACCAAGTAATTATTTTCATTCTTAAAATCATCAATAAACCTGAATTAGCCTTCATATTTTGAAATCACCTTCATTATATAAATTTAAATAATCCAACTAGTTTGAATTTTTCTATCTTGGAGTATTTTAACCTTTTATTTTATTCCCTCTAGATATAAAATAAATATCTTTGATACTATATAGTGACTTTATCTAGGTTATTCTTTATAGCTAGAAAGAACACAAATAGTAAAATAAACTATTTGGTCTAGTTGTGGTTACATAGATGATAATTCCATTGAGCTATGTATACTTAGTTAAATATTTAAAATATAAAATATGATTTGATGTCAACTTTAAATTGTTTTCCATGGGTGTTTTTGACTAGTTTAATCCCTTGGTCAAATAAGTCAACCCCCTATATAGTCAAACATATTATAGGGTCTTGCCAAGGTCATAAATATTTTTAATCATGTTTAGTAGGTTCACATAATGTGTTTCACTTTAGTCATATGTGTCATTTATCCTATTTTTTATTTATGTCATATTTTAGTCACTTTAGGGAAGTTATACGTAATATTCATTAAATTACAAATATCAAAGTTTGGTATAAATTACCATGTTTTAGTTAGATGTCAGAGAAACTATTTTGAACTGATAAATTATAGTGATCAATGCATAAAGAAGAATTTTAACTATAAAACATGCAGTTTTGGGTAGTTATATAGACTATAGGATAATTTTAGCATGTGGGAAGTTTTTTTATTTTCCTTTCATATCCCCACAACTCATATCCATTTTAAGACTACCTTGACAAGTCTAAAATTGCCAAAAATTGGTCAATCTCTCTCACTTTTTTTACAAGGTCAAATAGATCAGTTGATTTTCTATTAGTATAGACAGGAGGGAAGGAGTTGGAGTAAATGCATTTTAGAGAAGTTAATATAATTCATTATCTTCTTTTTCATGTTGATAATTTTGATTTTGGTGTACTATGCTTAATGAATCATCCTTAGTAATGTTGATAACTTACTTCTATCTACACATTATTAAAGTATTCAAGTTTTTCATCTATTTGTGTTGGTCCATATCAACCAAGCAATGAACATGGTCTTGTAGATAATGCATAATCCTCTTATGTGTTTCCAACTATTTTTTCACATGTGATGGCAAGGATATTATCATAAACATCTTAGTCTACTAGTATAAGACTCCACTTAGTTTGTAGATAATGTTCCATCAATTGTAGAGACTTATCTCCCTATTTTGGTCTTTAGAGCAAGGTTAATTCAAAGTCATATGTTGTTTCTAATAAATTATAGCATGGTGATTAATTTCTCTTTTGAATGTTTATCATTGATGGAGTGAAGATGCTTAACTCATAAGCATATTCAGAATCACACATAGTTAAATTTCCTTGTGACTCTCACCTACAGTCAAGTAAGATTAATCCTTGATCAGGTATGTTGAAGAAGAAAGGAGGTTTCAAGGTTTTGAGAGGTTTAAAAAGTGGGAAACAATAAAATTGAACATCCAAAAGTTTTAATAATTGTTTTTAAGAACAATTCTTAGCTTAGAGTTCTATAATGTTTTCACCTATAGGTATTTTATAGTAGCCTGATCTCAATGCATATGAGGTAGAGAGTATTGAGATGAAGTGATTTTGAACACACTTAAAACCATAATTGAGGTCTAAGAGGATATAAAAGACCACTATGATAAATATGTGGCCATTCCATGTAAATATACCTATAACCTTTTTAATATATTGATAAATTTGTTTAGAGAGATATGTTACCTTAAATTATTTGATCACATAATGATCCATCTTTTGGTAAGTGTCTATGAAGCCTGAGTAGGTCCAATCACTTAAATATTGCATCCTAGGTGGGGATACAACTCTTAAATATAAATATAAGGTTTTTATGCCATGAAATATTATGGTTGAGTAGTTTCTAATTTGGTTAAATATCCATTGAAAGTTCTTATTACCTATAGATATGTCAAAACCAAAATGAACCTACAGCTCATAAGGAGGAGTCAAAGAGAGAAGTAGTTTGAATGTGAGCATTGACCTAAGGTATGATTGAATTAAAATAAATATGTAATGGTATTGGTGAACCCAATAATACATTGATACATAAAGCATAGTTTTTAATTTTCAAAGAAACCTACAAGAATCTCATTTTCTTGAGTGAGTACCTACATTTAACATAATTTGCATAATAAGTATAGGAAATGAGAGATGTGAGATTGGAAGGTTATATGTATAAAAATTGATTGTATTTATACCAATATCATAGTGGTAATAATAAATTTTAAATTTATCCCAATAATTATATAACTTAACCTACAGTCATATCTCAAGGCTCTCATACCCAAACAAAATTGTGTTCACAATCCTCACAGTACTATAAGTCTATCTTAAGGATTTGAAGTTTGAGGACTCTAGAGAAGAATATATCCATATATTTTTTTATATAATTTTATAAATACATATTATACCCTACCATAATTTCACTTTCATCATAAAAATAGTGGATATGTCATTTGTTTTATCATAGATAGAGGGCACTCCTAGTCAAGATAAAGTTGTAGGTAAAACACATGAATGGTTAGAAAATGTGATGGGTAGTATTAGAACAATATTATATTATTTTTTAGGTTTATATATATGTGGATAAATATTTAAATTCACATAAATTAATGGTAATCACCTATAGGTGGTTATACACATAAACATACAGTCTAAACCTATTAAGCCTAAAATGAGAATGAATGCTAAGAGCTTCTAGTCTCACTTATAAAATCCAAAAAAATTTAAAAACTATTTTATGACATTAAAGGGAGAGTGGAGAATCAAAAAAATACATTAGTTCATAGGGAAGTGACACAGAGTGGTCAATTTCACCTAAAATCATCTTAGGGGTACACATTATGTAAAGAAAGCTTGAGAGGTCATTTTTAAACACTAATATATGTATAGATACTATGAATTAGACCTAAAACACTTTTTTATATTTAAATGGATTCATATAACTAAATTTTTTGAAATTGGTTTTAAAGTTGGATGTTAAGATTTTATGAACAATCCTTAACTATCCAAACCTCCTAAAACCATCTCAAAACCTTGGTTTGGACCGAATGGAGAAAATATGGAGAGTAATGAATCTATTAGGGTTTAAAAAACCATTAAATTTCCTTAGACATGTATATAACTCTCCTAGAATCCATGACATATACATTGGCCATACTGTCATCTGTACGAACAAGTCTAATGTTATGTTTCTTACAAGATTTGATATGTCTGACATGTAAAAAAGAGAATAGACAAGTAAGAACCATTATAATATGTCTTAAAATAATTTTTATATATTATAAAACTCATTTATCACAATTTTAGTTCATTAATATTCCTCTACTTTCTAATTCATCATAGGTAGTTTAAATAGATGGTGAGAAGGAAGAAGTGGTTACCTAGTGAGGTGGTGATCAAGGTGAATTAGAATATTTTGATTTCAATTTTATAGAAAAAAGTGACAATATGCATTAAATATGTGTAATAAATCCTCTTAAATTTATTTATTTTATAAACTATAAGTCACTTTGAGTGACCAATGAGAGGATAGACCTAGGAGACTAGTGATGAATGATTGTAGGTAGTGAATAACATATTTCAAATATGAATGCATTATT
>JARHVA010002600.1:1965000-2062500 GCA_037957365.1 Torreya grandis
TAGAACATTTAAAAACATCAATAAATTGTGGATCCAAATTAATACTTATGTTACTTCCTAGTTTCTATTTAAAAAATCTAGTTGGGGATATTCTAGAATGGTATAATAAAATCCCTACCAAGTTATTAAGTAAAAAAATAAACTCTAATATCATGATCTTCCTAAAAATAACCTTACTAAATTTATCAATGCAAATAAACAACCTAAATACTCCACCCATGATTTCATCAAGTGATGGAAATATCTATGCCATAAATTAGATAATGACTTGAGTAATGAAAAACTTTTAAATTTTTCCATTACTGATTTAAAATCCTCACATCAATATAAAACTGGGTTATTTTCCCCTAAAACATTAAAATAATCCTTCAATCAAGATAAATTAAAAGGTTACCTTATGAATCAATTTTAACCTTCACAAAATTATAGTATGGAATATTTCCAAACATCAAGTAAAATAACTAATACCAACACTTATTGGAATTATCCTGCTCAACACAAGACATGAGTGTCTCCATCAAACAATTCAAACCCTACCCAACCACCCTTAAATATCTTAGGGGTCAATAAAATCGTGTTGAATTATAGGCCTTTGAATTTTAACCAAATTTAACCTTTTTATACCATGGTACTGTGCTGATGATCATTTTTGGTTCCATGCTATAGTTGGTCACTCTCATGCATATTGTCATGAAATTAATAAAAATTATTATGACATGTTAAGATAACACATTTACCATGAAGCTGTATCTAAATAGTGATATAATAACTATCTTCAATCTTAAAAATATCAATCCAACAAATAAAATCATTTTAACCAATCACATTACTCTTACAATAAAAAATAATAAAAACCTTAATAGTTTTCAAACTACAATACTTCCCCTATGAACAATTTTTTTAAGAATTATATATACTAATTATTAAAAATTCCATTATTAGTATGTTAACATGAAAAATTTTGACTACTAATGTAATCCCACTCATAAATGTATTGTTACCAATCCTAATAAAGATTCTAAACAAAGATACTTTGCAAGGATGTAAGTACCTTTTAAAAACTCCAATCTACCATATAATGATTCAACCACTCCAACCCCATAGACTAAATCTAATGATAAATATAATTTTATTATTAAATATCTCAAATCAAACCCTAATTTTTAACCATAATATTTCAAGGGTTATTTATAAAAACATCTCAATGGAACTTCCTAGAAAAGCTTAACATTATGTTGTTGCAACCAGCACACCACATTCTTTTAAAAATAGGGACCCACTTTTTAAAAAAATGATAAAATAATTTAAATTAAAATTTTGAATTTGTTTAGATCCAATATTCCTTAATATTTCATAGCTTTATGTCATGTCCCCTTTTTCATGGACATTGACAGACTTGATGATTAGCCTATTATACGACCTTCGTAGGCTAATAGGATGGATAGAGGGTCATAATGGAGCTTTGCTTGACTTTGATTCACAGAATTTCTACATTTGGTTTTCATTCAAGTTATTTCAGACACATTGGACCTGAGCTCCTATTATTTAGGGATATTTGACATGTAGTAGAGCACCTTTATTTTGGTATGGTCATGTGCGGAATCACTCCCTGGTTCACCAGCTTCGAACGGTTCGAGGACCCAACATGTATTGAGGGAGATATTAATATTTGATTGATTTAATCAAATATTAATTATTTAGCTTATTTTTAATTAGAAACCCTAATTCTAATTTAAGAAACCCTAATTAGGGCAAGCATATCTTTTTGAGGGTATAAGGGTTTCTCATGGAGGCCATTATTGATTATGCTATTGATTATTGATATTGATTTTGAGAATTTCTTCTGTGAAGACTGAGCCTAGGGTTCAAGGATTCCATTTGGATTGGAGAACGTTCCCTCTTCAGTGTGTGCAATTAAGAGGTTGTGGAATATCAGCTGATCTATTGCCAAAGTGAGAGATAGCTTCATCCAGAAGTTATCACAGAATTTCAGGTTTGAGAGATAACTTCACACAGAAGTTATTACAGATATTCTAGGTATTTCTTTATTCTTGTTTTGATTCAATAAATTATACAGCTAGAGATCTTCTGTGCTAGAAACGTATATTTTTAGATCAGGGGTTGAAAATAGGGAAGCGTGCTTAATTGGCGGCCGTACAAAGTCCGTACAGGTCTGTACAGATCAACTCAGGAATCAACCTCGGCAGACAGAGGGTTTCCAGTGACCGACATCGGTCGACTGAAGACCGACGTCGGCAGAAAGCTGACCTGTAGTGACTGACGTTGGCAGTTTATCGACCGATGCCGGTGACTGTGTGTTCGACACAGCAGGCCGAGACCTTCTAGAATCCAATTTTCACTTCCAATTTCCAGTTTTTGCTTCCAATTTTTGCTAAGTCAGGGTTTTTAAGACTGTATTTCATATTTATATGCATAAGAAAGGACTACAATTGTAATAGTTTAGAAGGACAAGTGATACAATCTGTAATTTGTTATTAAGAGACTATATTATTGTGATCATTCTGAATTTATTCAACAGAAGTTATATCTTGTTCAGAGTTTTTTTTGTGTTGCTATATTTCCTGTTTGGAGGGGATATTACAGTGGTATCAGAGCTAATGTCTTGCCATCCTGTTGGGTAGTTTGGGTAAGTTGAATCAGCGAAGTATCATAATGACTTCATATACTCAGAGTCGGTGGGACTATGATATGAGGAAGTTGGAACTCAGTTTGAAGAGGTTGAATGAATCTCTTTCATATCCTTCATCCAAAAGCAAACCCACGCGGTATATGACAGCGAATGATGAGTGGGACTTATTACCTCCTCATGTTCAAGAGAGGACGACCTTTGATCTTTTTGTCAAGCTGAGGAGAGAGCACTACATATCACTTAGACGAGAGAGCAGCATGTCCCATAATTATTATGATTATGAGATAGGATATAATGAAGATGAGGATGAGTTAGATGCTTACACTCAGAGTGTAGAGGTGTGCTCAGATGTTAGTACACTGAGGGTTGATGATCTCTCAACTATGGCAGAGATTGTAGCAGAGTCCCAGGATCCTATTATTGTAGATGATACTCAGGAAATTGCAATGGACAGTTTTGAGGACTTAGTTTCACCAGTTGTTTCTTTTTGTATGGAAGAGTTAGATAGTGATGCTATAGTGTGTGATACTCCATCTGTTGATATGAGCTTTGGAGTTGATTTACAAAGTATGGATGATCATTTGTATATTGAGGTGGTTGGTGATGAGTACATTCCTGCAGTTGTTGCTGAGGAGCATATTGCTAATGCTGATACACACGTTCAGGATTTGGGAGTACCTGATTCTGATGAGCTTGAGATACCAGTGGAGTTGAATCTCCAGATTGATTATTCTTACATGGATGACAGTGTGGTACAGTTGGTTGTGCCACCTTTACAGAGAGATCAATTGGGGTGTGTGGGGGAGTATGTTGATGCTTCCACATATAATTTTTATTGCACTGAACCATTCATGGAGTATTTGCTGGATAGTGCAGGTGTTCGTCTGGACTCACATAAGATGACAAAAGGTGTTCTTGTCTGAGGTACTAGTGCTATTAGCAGATTGGGTGAGGAGATTTTAGTGACCCTTTCTACTATGTTACCTTACAGGGATGTTGAGGTGGGGTTCGTTGAGCCGAGATTGGAGCCATCCATTGAGTCCCAGTTTGGCAATAGTGAGCCAGCAGCAGAGTTTGGGGGTTCTTACCAGCATCATATGGTGAGGTATGCTCCTTATTTTTATTTACATCTAGAGATTAGTTTTGGTGTCATTGACTCAAGTACCAATGATTGTCATATCCACGGTCCAGTTGGGTGTGGGTATCAGTTAGACAGGGACTTGAATTTTGACAGAGTGGATGTTTTAGTTGGCTTGAGTTCCACAAAGTGGTTTCTTCTACCGGCATCTACAGTTGGTCTTCAGATAGTTGTTTGGGTATCAAGTGCAGTTTTTCAGTTGCTGATTTTGATACTGTTGATGTCGATGATTTATTCACAGGTGTTGATTGGTAATATGATGGATGTTACACAACTTTTTCCTTGGGATCCAGGTGGATCGGGTAGTTCATTGTTCTGAGATTGCTTGGGGACAAGCAATTTTCGGAGGGGCGGATTGTCATGTCCCCTTTTTCATGGACATTGACAGACTTGATGATTAGCCTATTATATGACCTTCGTAGGCTAATAGGATGGATAGAGGGTCATAATGGAGCTTGGCTTGACTTTGATTCACAGAATTTCTACATTTGGTTTTCGTTCAAGTTATTTCAGACACATTGGGCCTGAGCTCCTATTATTTAGGGATATTTGACATGTAGTAGAGCACCTTTATTTTGGTATGGTCATGTGCGGAATCACTCCCTGGTTCACTAGCTTCAAACGGTTCGAGGATCTGACATGTATTGAGGGAGATATTAATATTTGATTGATTTAATCAAATATTAATTATTTAGCTTATTTTTAATTAGAAACCCTAATTCTAATTTAAGAAACCCTAATTAGGGCAAGCATATCTTTTTGAGGGTATAAGGGTTTCTCATGGAGGCCATTATTGATTATGCTATTGATTATTGATATTGATTTTGAGAATTTCTTCTATGAAGACTGAGCCTAGGGTTCAAGGATTCCATTTGCATTGGAGAACGTTCCCTCTTCAGTGTGTGCAATTAAGAGGCTATGGAATATTAGCTAATCTATTGCCAAAGTGAGAGATAGCTTCATCCAGAAGTTATCATAGAATTTTAGGTTTGAGAGATAACTTCACATAGAATTTATTACAGATATTCTAGGTATTTCTTTATTCTTGTTTTGATTCAATAAATTATACAGCTAGAGATCTTCTGTGCTAGAAACGTATATTTTCAGATCAGGGGTTGAAAATAGGGAAGCATGCTTAATTGGCAACCGTACAAAGTCTGTACAGGTCCGTACAGATCAACTCAGGAACTGACCTCAGCATACAGAGGGTTTTCAGTGACCGACATTGATCGACTGAAGACCGACGTCAGCTAAAAGCTGACCTGCAATGACCGACGTCGGTAGTTTATCGACCGATGCCGGTGACTGTGTGTTCGACACAGCAGGCCAAGACCTTTCAGAATCCAATTTTCGCTTCCAGTTTCCAGTTTTTGCTTCCAGTTTTTGCTAAGTCAGGGTTTTTAAGACTGTATTTCATATTTATATGCATAAGAAAGGACTACAATTGTAATAGTTTAGAAGGACAAGTGATACAATATATAATTTGTTATTAAGAGACTATATTATTGTGATCATTCTGAATTTATTCAACAGAAGTTATATCTATTTAGAGTTTTTTTTGTGTTGCTTTATTTCCTATTTGGAGGGGATATTACACTTTATCTAATGTATGCTATCAACTATTTTTAGAATTAGTCTAATATAGACATATGAAAATAAAACATAGTTTATAAAACTTATTTGTATATTTTCATAGTGTTTTAGATTATTTTCATGGTTATTTATTCAATTTGAGGATAATGTATTTTCAACAATATATAATTGACTAATTTATTTCCTTTACATCACCTCATAAGTCACATTTCTTAATTGGTTTCATTGATTATTTGGTCACTGACTTCACACTCTTTATTACATATTTTCACACCTTATTTATATAATTTCATATATTATACACATTATTCACAATATTCTTACTCAATCATACCTTTCACACTTTTTTGAATCAATGCAAAGCTTTATGGATAGTGACTCAACTCCTTATGTTCATGTGGCACCTTTTCTCAACATTACAACTCATCACAACTTTTCAAAGTAGTACAAGACTATGATCTAATTAGAGCATGCCAAGTGGCACATTATAACATATTCACACCTCATATATTAAATAAAAATTATTTTAGCATATCTCAATGACTTTGAGACTATGATCCAATAATATTGCAAAACATGGCATACATTTTATCACTTGCACTTTTTAGTTCATTCAAAAGATTGCACAAAGTCCAAATTTTGCAAGGCTAAAAAATAATTGCATGCATTCCAATTGTTTATTATAAAAATTTACATCACTTAAAAATTACCAATAATAGTTATACTTAAAAACTATTATGTAAGACCAGTAGTCCAACATGCATAGCTTTCAAAAGGTAGTGGCTCATGCATTTGAATGCTAAAAGCCAAGGCCATAGTTATGTGACATGTTAAAAAACAAAAAGTGTATAAATTTAAGCGAAATAAAATATCATAACTAACATAATTGATATACATGTCACCAAATGCTCAAATATTTAAATTTTACATATATAACCACCCACTGAACCATCACAAGCTTCACAGTATATGTAGAATGTAGTTCATAGGCTTGTCGAGACTAACTTTTATGGGTTTTCTAATTATTTGTATAATTATAAAAAAAATTAAATATTATATTATAATTTTTAAATTCAAAATATTTATATGTGTGAGGATACTCTATCATCTCTAAAAATGGCTTGAAGGCTCCCATATATTACATGCAACATCTTCAATAAGAAAATTCTAAAAACATAAAGTCATAGTTACATGGATAAAAAGGAGGGTGACACTTTTAATGGTAAATAATGACCAATATTGGTAAAAATATTTTAAATTAAATGTAACCATGAAATTATCACTAGTATAATCAAGTTTAAACTAGGATTGGAGTGGCCACAATGGAATTGTTGATTGTATTATTATCCAATTGTGCCCACTCTCTTAGTTTTGTCCTCTTCTGTGCATGTTGCTAATTGTTAAAAAATGTGGAATTATGAATATAAATGGAATATCACTCTAATTTTTATGAGGTATCATATCCATATTATATAAACACATATTTAAAATATTATAAAATGGTCACTTCACTAGGAATTGGTTGAACTAAATTGCAAGTTAGCTTTCATCACTAGTTGGTTGCTAAGAGGAGGAAGGAATTTTAAGAATTAAAAGAAATAAATTTTAAATTATATATAGTTTTAATGTTATATTATTTGTATTTCATATATATTTAGTTCTCCATTTTATATTACTATTGAATTCCTTTGACTTATAAATAATTTATTTAAATGTTTATATGCTTTGTTGTGGGTAGATTGGAATGTGTGATCTAGCTATTTTAATTGGCTTGAATAGTCAATATATGATATATATTTTTCATATTTATAGGTCATTTTTATATTTTCAATGTAAATTTGGATATTTTTTAAGTCATTTTAGTCTAATGTGATTTTATCTATTCGATGCAATCACTTTATCTCACAAGGAGACATTTGTGAGATTAACTCACAATAATTATCCCTTAGACTCTTTCTCCATGTTTCTCCAAATTTGATCTATAAAATATATATAGATAACATTGATTAATTTTCATTAAATCTTCTAAACTATTTCTTAAGAGAAAACTTTCCCAACTGATGTCTAAAACCCTCTTATTATGCCTTACCCTTCCCCTTTTTTAAAAATTTTATATGAGATCCAACTATATTATTTAGCATCATTATATATATTAATTTTTGGGATGTTATTTAGATCATTTGGGTGATTATCCATTTTGTCCTTGTAGGTCACATGTCACTATTCTATGTATACTATGTAAGAGATTCATAACTTATATCTCATGCCTTACACAAATCATTACAGTCTTAAATCCAAAGGGTCAAAACCTCTATGATCTTTTGTAAGGGTAATATGCACATTAATAGAATTTAAATGGAACTAGAAGGAGAACATAATTTTTAGTTTTCTCCCCTATTTATTTTTTATTTTTAATTTTTAATCAAACATTTCAAGAATCCCTAAAAATTAGATAAAATTAAAAATATGTAAATCATGGCCTAACTTGGTGAAAAAACCATTGACATCCTTGGAGTTCAACATGTGATTACTACAAACTCTTTCAAACACATTAAATAGTTTCAAAATAAAGGAATTAATTGAATGAATGTTCATGCTTTCAAAAACCCTATGGGACTCTTAAATATCTAGCATGAAGATGTAGACATGAGGTTGTTTCATTTCACATTAGATGATGTTGAGTATGATTAGTTTATAAACATAATGCCTATTTCAATTCACAATTTTAAGGAATTATAATATGCATTTATTTTAAATTTTGGATAGTTAATCAACCCTTTTCCTTTTTAAAATCAGTTACTCACACTCAAAATGAAAGCTACTATGCTAATTAGGGACTTTAATCTCACATTATTAATAGACCTAAATAAGTTACTATTATAGACATATTCCTTAATAGTTTATATCCCCTCATAGTTATGTTTTTAAAACACCTACAACAAGAAATTTAGCTATGGCATATGCATAAGTTATCATACTCAATGTGGAGTTATTTTCCAAGACAACAATTAACTATTATCCCTACAAAATTCTCAATATAGATTTTCCTCAATCTTATAAAGGTATGAATCTTCCCATGGTATGTAATGTAAATCATACCTTTGTTCAAAAAATTAATAAAATAATAAATCTTAATCATAACCTCTTGTTGATGCCTAAATATGTATCACAGGTGCCCAAAGTGTTTAAGAACACTTCTCATTTTTTAATTCTAATAATTCAGCACATGAGTTATAGGTTATGATAATACTATTATCTTTTGATGAAATAGAGGCAAATCAAGTGGACTATTTCACAATATTTATAATGTTTGGTGGTTGGGAGGCACCATGGCCTAATAATTAGTCTATGTAGAATATGAAGTATGCTATGCTAAAACTGGTTAATTACGATCAATAACTAGTCTAGGAACTAATCTAAGATGGATATTTATGACGATAATTAAGATAGAGTTATCTAGTTTAAAAAGGATCAAAAAGAAAGGTAAGAAAGAGAAGAGGTGTTTTTGATATTGATTTTAAACACTATGACAAAGTTAAAATAACCTCCACACATGCACTTAACCAATATATGAAATGAAGTAGCATAAGCTCAAATCCTACCACACATCAAGCAAATAACTAAATATGGTATGAAATAATTAAAATAAGAACCAAGTTCACTTTAAATATTTACCCCTACTATTAAACAACATTATCCCAAATTCAAGAAGAGTAAGAAAATGAAATGAACCTATGGTATTTCAATTAACCTAGCATTGGCACAACTTAACAACTCTACATTCAAATGTACACACTAGGAACTCACAAGAACCATTCAAATCTAGAATAAGAAAAAAAAAGTGAGAGAGAAGCCATAATAACAAAAGACACAAAAAAATTTAGATAATCTTTGAAAATTTCCTTATATTAATTTCTCAAAATTTTACAAAGTAATTTTGGCTCTAAGAACTCCCTTCCCTATTACTAATAACAATGTTATTTTATATGATGCAAGGAAGAATGTTGGTTAGTCTTATCCAATTACAAAAGTACAAGTGTTGGGATAGATATCCTTTCCATGAATGTTGTATAATACACTATAATTTCCCTAATGGATGGATATATAGCCAATGTGTTTTATAGAATACACATGCCTTTACAAATAGAATATTTCACTTTAAAATTATATAATGTTTATCTACAAGAAGAATATAATTAATTCAACTAATATTTGGTACCCTTGTGTTGTCAAAGTCCTATGTTATTATTTTAGGGTCTTCATTGTTCTCTGATGCTACTCCTCAATGCCTTTTGATGTTTCAAGATTTACTTAGTCTTTTCTTTAATATTTATTTTCCCTTGACCTTGGTTCTCATGTTTGAAATGAGAAGACCTATGATTGAACTGACTACTCAAGGCTTTTATTTTAAGTCAAGATCTAGATTAAATTCTTGAATTGTTAGATCGAGGCTTCCCATTGCATAACTTAGATTGTAGCCATTTTGCTTCATTTATTCACTACTTTTTACTTGGTTCTAACTGATTCTAAGGAATTGAATAAATCAATTATGGTGTACTTTCATAAATTGAGTTTGTCTTCTTGATTTGACATGATGAAAATCTCTTATATATTTTTCTTATTACAAGATTCCCTTGATCATTGTAGTAAAATCTCATTACTGACATGTTTTCCTTTTGTGATGGGTTGCTAGTTCTCAATGGCTCAAAAGAAGCTCGACCAATTATTGTCCCTTGTGGCATCAAATTGTGTATCTTTTAAAACTATCTCTTTTATATCTAAAGCTAAATAGAGATATGTATCCTTCATTGAAACACCCTTTCAAGATGTCATGGCTATGGATTTGTTCAAATTTACCACTATTTATCTATAGTTTAATTCTAGATTGAATTACCCCTACATAGATGACCATTTATCTTCTCTATTTTGATTATAGAGAGTATAGGGCCAAAATAGGGTTTTTAAAGGTTTTTATAGTGCTCTAATGGTATTAGTTTTTTGAATTTACATGAGCTTCATCACTTAGATCCTAATTTAGATCATGTGATTAGACCTTTATATTTCTTGGGACTGTATGCTCTTTTATTTGGCACATTATATTGAAATGGCTCTGATGTGGCATCACTGTGGCACCCATGTGGTAGTTTTTGTGAATTTTGATAGTTCATATTTTAAAAATGATTGTTCCCTTTTAAAAACACCTCACTTGATTTCTCACCATTGGATCATCTTTACATGGATCATTGAAATTTATTGATCTCAATTTGATAAATTGAATCCCATTGGCTACTCACTACATTACTCATGGTTATGAAACTTGTGACTTCTACATTCACCTTAACCTTTCAATTTTTTCTATGCACCATTGATCTCGATCATTTGGATTAAACACACTCCATTGGATCATCTTGCTTAATTGTACCTCCTACTTTATGGATCATTGATTTGAAAATGTATGTTCATCTATGGATCATTGATCTTGAAAAGATGCTCAAGATTCAAATTAGTGGCCTTCAACTATGTCACATGACATTTACACATTTGTCTTGACCTTTTATCATTCATCTCACATCATTGGATCATCCTTATATAGGAAAATGTGTTCCATTGGATCATCCTAATTAATTGTACCTCTTTCTGCATAGACCATTAATATGAATATATACTCTCATCTCTAGATCATTGACCTTAAAAAGATGCTCAAAATTTAATTTAGTGGTTCATAACTACACCACATGTCATTTCCACATTCATCTTGACTTTTTAATATTCATCTCACACTATTGGGTCATCCTTATTTGGTCAAAGAAGCTCCATTAGATATTTATCTTTGAGTATGAATGTCATTGGCTTTTGAGTGTTATTTGGTTAAGATTATGATACTTATCACCTTATCACTTGTCATTGGGATCCATTGAAAATTTAACTAAATATGCATCATTGGATTAATCTGGCACAAGAAAATGCATGTCATTGATCTCTAGAAGATGCTCAAACTTTAGCTTAGGGATATAGACTTGCATTCAATATCACACCATTGGATCTTTATCATCTAATTAAATGTAGATCATTGATATTGTAAATAAAAAATGACATTTAAATTAATGCTCAGGGAAAATAAAAGACTTAGCATAATGTCTTGGACTATAGTCTTATTTTGTGTTAATAAACACAAAAAAGACATTAGGAAAAAATATTTTAAGCTAAGTTTTAAGACATAATAAAAGGGGCCTCATGAATAATCAAAGACATAGAATATAGTCATAGTATAAGTATTTTATGCTAAGTCTTAATACAACAAAAGGTCCATATGGTTAGTTATACCATGTAGAAACAAAGGGACTAAGGGGGCTTGGAAAAATAAAGAGGCCAAATGTAAAATTTTTAGACTAAGTTTTGATCATGTTAATAAACATGACTAAACATTAGGGTAAAAATAAAACTATGTCCATGGCATAATAAAAATAATCCCACATTTAGTTAGATCAGGCTAAGAATAAAGGGAATAAGGGGGGTTCAAGACATGAAGAACTTAGGATAAGGATTTTAGACTAAGGTCTTGGTCATGTTAATAAAAATTACTAGGACATTAGGATAAAATATAACTAAGTCACATTAAAGTGTTCCCACCAAAAAAATTCTCACTAAATTTGAATTCAATTCAAAGGGCATGGTCTAGGGTTTTGGAGTTAGGGTTTTAAGCTGATCAGACATGAATTCAACTTGATTTTTAATAGACCAAAGTTTAGTAAAAGATAAAATCATTATTAAATCATAAAATCCAACCATTTATCATTCTAAATATACTCTATTAAACCTACAACCTGAAACATAAAGATCAAATGTTAGCAATTTTAGGCACAATTAAATTAAAATTATGAGCAAATATTCCAACCAAATTAGGTTTGGATGATGTTCAAATAGAGATGATATGAAATCATGCTAATGATACTCTTATTACATGAATTTTCAATTTTAGGGTATTAAATGTGCACAATTTAACACAAAGGTCCTCATTTTTCTATAATAAGGGTATGTTGACATTAACAAATGGCAACGTCTAGGGGAAACATAGCAATATGTTAGAATTATGAGACTCTTGTTTAGACTAGTAATTAATCTACTTATTATATTTGATTAGGAACCATTATTAATATTAGTTCATGGTTAGAATAAATCTTTCACATGTAGAATTAGGTTTAGACATCAAGACATGGCCATGTTTTGTTTGTGATCTGATTCCACTTACTAATTTCCACAAGATTTATAGAAATACTTCCAGGTCCATGACTTTAACCATTAACATTGAATTTAAACACGTTTTAATATTCATTAACAATTATGCTTTAGCTCAAGGAAGGCTTTAGCATTAATTTAATACTAGCTAGGTGTCCATAGCCTCGATAGAGATGCCTTTGGTTCCACTCAAAGCCTTACTCCACTGCTATCTAGGCATCCATATCCCCAATGAAGATTACTAAAATCACCTTTGCTTAGAAATATTATGAATTTTGTAATAACATTCTTATTTTTTATTTTTTTCAAGTCATTTTGAATTTATATCAAAGGTTGGGAACCAAGTTAGCTTAGTTTTGGGATTTGATCAAGTGTTTGATCTTTAGACTATCATTGTTGGCTATAAACTTTGTCTTAGGTAGTTAATGTGTTTTAAGTACAAACATGACTATATCCCAAGAATCTATTCTTTCACCCTACATGTGAAATCCTTATTAAAACCAACATTAGATCATAAAAAGGTTTATAATATCATGGCATAATTGACTTTTTAATCATTCTTTACTAATTTATCTAAACTATAACACTAAACTAATATTTCAATAAATTGTGATCAACCAATGCTAAGAGAACACACCAACATTCCTAAGATATTAAGTTCCTTTTGATTAATCATATGAGTCTTGTGTTGAGGACTATCCAAAAGGAATTAATAAAATCAAGGATAAAATTAGAGAAAGAAAATAAACCAAACACAAAGCAAAAATAAAAAAAATGTAAACAAGCATATGTACAAACAAGGGATATGAAGGAAATAACAAAAAGAGATTAAACTAAGCCATACCTACACTAACACTAACTAGTCATACAATCATTCTAGGAAGACCCTAGGTGGGACAATAAAAAAATAATGCTTGAGATATTTTCCATTAGTCAGAAGTGTGAACTCTAGTCCCTGTAAGTCTTTTAGCTTGAAGGCATTATCTTCAAGTATCTTATTTATCTAGTAGAGACCTATCGACAAAGGTGTTAACTTCTCAGGTTTACTTTTAGGCTCAGATGGTTTGTACCAAATAAGAACAAAGTCTCCTTGCTTGAACACCTTTATTTTTGAATGTTTATCAAAACACCTTTTCACTATGGTTTGGTGTCTGCTAAAATTGGCAAAAGCCTCTTCTCTCACATTTTCTATCTATATGACGTCTAGCAACATTGAACTTGCAAATTATTTATCCTCTACGTACTCTTTCATGAACCTATATGTTGTCAACTTGAAGGAGATGGGGAATATGGGTTCTTGACCATAAAATAGCAATAATGATGATGCTTTGATAGCTTGCTTAATTCTAGTTCTATTTACCCAAAGGGAATAATTAAGTAGATTATGCCATGTTCTATGTTTATTAGCTACATTGTTCTTTATAGTCTTCATCAAGTTCTTATTTGTTGATTTAGATGCTCCATCAACTTTAGGATAATGGTTTCATGAGAACTTGAAGATGATGTTATTATCATATGCCTATTATATCATCTCTATAGATATAAAATTAGATCCATTATCATAAACTAAATATATAGGTGTCCCAAACATGGTGCATATGTTTTATTATAAAAAATTGATCACCTTTTTACTATTTCACTATTTAGTTGCCACTGCTTCAGTCCATCTAGTGTAGTAGTTGGTAGCAATCATGATGTACTTATGACCATTAAAGGGATTATGGTTAATGACACCCATAAAATACAACCCCCATTGGGTAAAGGGTTTATAAATCATTATTAGTATAGTGGCATGGCTACCTTAGGCTCTTTAGAATTTAAGACTTAGCATGACTGCTACTCTCTCAGATGCTTGTGAGCATCTTCAAAAACTATAGGCTAGTAATAACTAGCCCTTAATAATTTGTGTCGTAGTCCTTTCAGATGGATGTTCACTTCCTAACATTTCATGGAAAGTGCTCATGCTCTCAATTTATTCACTCTTGGAGACACATCTCAAGTAAATGACTTCAAAATTCATGTATAGCACTCCATCCTTGATTAGGAAATGAGCTACTTTGAGCCTTAAATCTCTCTTTTACTCCCTACTTAAACCTGTAAGATAATAATTATTGATTAGTAAGTGAATAATGGGATCATACCAATCATTGGGCCTAAAAATCTGTTTCTCTACCTAGATAACACTTATATTTGGGTTAGTATCAGTAATGAATTAAATTAAACTTTTACAACTTAACAATTTGTTGGTCTTCATCTTAATGTCATATTCTTGGAGCATAGACATCCACTTACCTCTCCTTTCTCTTGGTTTATTTTGACTTAGCATGAGCTTAGCAGTAGGGTTTAGTTTAATGGCATGGACCTTATTACTAAGGATATAATGCCAAAAAAAATTCACTACCTTGACCAAAGCACATGCATGTTTGTAAATCAAAGAGTTTTTCAACTAAAACATTTTTAGGTTAGTGCTCATAAAATATATTGGATGGTCACATTCATCTATCTTCTAAGTTATAAATGTAGCTATTGTATGATCTGAAGCAAAGGAGTAAAGATAAAAATATCTAGTGATGTTTGGACTTATCAGTATAGGGGCTTATCCAATCACCTCTTTGATGTATTTTAAAGTCTTTTTTGTCTCTTCATTCCAAATTATCTTAGCCTCTTTTTTTATTATGTCATCCAACGGCTTCACAATTTTTATAGAACTAGAAATGAACTTCATTACAAAGTTCATTTTACCAAATAATGACTTAAATTCCTTCCTACCATTAGGGTAATTTATATTAAATATTGCATCTACTCTATCAAGGTCTATAGATAATCCCTCCTTAGTGATCACATATCCTAATAGTTTTCCCTCAGTAACACAAAAATACTTTTGTTTGGGTTAAGATAAATCCCATACCTTCTACATCATTTAAATACTTATTATAGGAACATAATATGATCCTCCCTATTTTTATAAAATTCATTTATATCATCCATGTATATGATAATGTACTTACCTACAATAAATTGGAAGGCATGATCTATATCCCTTTGAAAAGTGGCTCTTGCATTTATCAATCAAAAATGCATTCTCTTATAGGAAAATGTACCCCACTTGGTAGTAAAATTAGTATTCATCCTATCTTCTTGGTTCACCAACACTTAGTTATAACCAAACAATGCATCAATAAAAGACATCATGGCATAAATATAAATAATTCAAATTAGTTGGTCAAGAGAAGGTAGGGAAAACTATCTTTCTTAGGTGCCCTATTTAGACTTTTTAAATCAATGAATAATCTAATTTCACCATTTTTATTTCTAATTTGGAGTAAATTATCCACCCAAGAGGAGTGCCTAATGGGAAACATAATCATAGCATATAAGATCTTCTTGACCTCTTTGTGTATTAGGGGTTCTCAGACTAGGTTGATAGGCCTCTACTTTTGTCTAAAAGGTTTTTAGTTTTCCTTTAAAGCTATGGTATGAGTCATGACCTTTGGATCAAATATCTTTAAATTATCATAGGACCATGCTATGATATTTTTATATTTATCCAACATTTATTTGGCTCTTTTGGACTCAATACTTGTACATGTCATACCAAAATTAACCATCTAAGGTTGACCTCAAAATCCAAGATCAATTGCATTATAATCCTTCCCACTTACTTTGGTAATCTTGGTAGCCTCAGGTAGTCTATAAGAATTAAAGAGTCTCTCTAAGGTAATCATGAATTTGGGGATCTTATTGTCATTACATTGAATGACCTTGTCATTGATTTTGCCTTCAATTTTATCATCATCAAAGAGACTAGCTTCATCAATAATGTGACCCTCAGACATTCCTAAACTAGTCATGAAGTCTATGATCTATTGCTCATCATTGAATACCTAAAAGTGGTTGACATTATCTTGTACTAAGGGACATGGGATTAACTCAATTTTAAGGATTTATAACTTGCAACTTTGATTGGGCATAAGGTTGGTTGTAGTTGAAGCAAGTTCATTAGTAACATTTATTTTATTCCTTAGGGATTGAGATTATATTGAAAGCATTAAAACATTCCATTAAGTCCCACAATAAATTTATACTTCTTCACATAGGACAACTTACATTGATATCTGCTCTTAACCTAGTTAACTATTAGTTTAGAGTCACCAAAACCTAATAGTTCCCTGGCCTCATGTTTGATTAAAAATTATAATCCATGAATAAGTGCTTCATACACAACTAAATTATTGGTGCATGGGAAGTAAAGTTTTTAATAAGATTTGTATTCTTTCCTAAAAGGATTGATTAATACCACTCTTACTCTAAAACTTGATCTGCATATAACACCATAAAAATAATGTTTGCATAATCTAGGCAAAGCATGAGAATATTTAGAGTTACATACATTTGTGGTTTGAAGAGTGTAAATACCAAGATATAAGTTAACCATGTTTACCCTCTCATTAATTTTATTGTAATTATTAATCATATGCTTTATTTTAGGGTCTATTTTTATCATGATTTTGTTAGGAAATCCATTCTAAGGCAACCTCATATGTGAACAATTTGTTGACATGTAACCATTCAATCTACTAGTCTAGTCTCTACTCAACAACATACCACAAGCATTAGGTATGTTCACCACTTGGATATCAATCAATTTTTGGATCCTTGGCTTTGAGTCAATT
This sequence comes from Torreya grandis, assembly GCA_037957365.1. Taxonomy (NCBI): domain Eukaryota; kingdom Viridiplantae; phylum Streptophyta; class Pinopsida; order Cupressales; family Taxaceae; genus Torreya; species Torreya grandis. Next base: position 1,982,291 of record JARHVA010002600.1, read on the forward strand.
TTCATGTGAACATTTATCAACTCACCAACTACTTTTACTCTTGACTTATCTAACTGAGTTACAAATCTATCACACTTAATGGGAATCAAGCCTAATTGATCAAAAATAGCCTTAACCATAATATTTATAGATGCACCAGAGTCCAACAAATAATTTTGTAGGTTCTTACCAAATATTATTACCGTAAGTAACAAAGAAGGAACATATACCTTACTTTTGTGTATAACACATTTAGCTTGTGCAAAGTTTTGAGACTTACCTAGATTCTTAGATAAAGATTATAACAATAGATCCCTCTATTTAGTAATTTGTGTCAACTCATTCATGGTAATTTTAGCTTTGATATTTTTCATGTAATGTACTATGTTATACCCAATCCTATTAGAAGAATAAGATGTATCAACATTGGGTTTAGAATTACTACCCTTAGGAGGCTTTCGATTATTGTCTGAGGTACTATCAAGAGGGGTCTCAAAGTTATTTAGAGGATTTGAAGTGGTCAATGGTTGATTTTTATCCCTATTTCTCAAAGGATATGTATTCTTTAAAAATTTATAAAAAGCATGAATCTCCTTAGGAATCTCCTAAGGCTCATTATCCTCTTGGAAAGGAACTCAAATGTCTCCACCATAAGAGTTAAATCAGATGATCTAGATGAGATTGAAGAAGTAGATGTACCTACATCAAAATCCTTGTTAGGGATAACATTAAAAGTATCTAATTCTTCTTGAAAGGCCTAAAAATCATTACAAAATTAAACACAATATATTTCCCTATGCTTATAACTATAATTATAATGAGATTAATACTAAGCACTTTCTTGCTAGTAGATGGATCATTTTATTTTCATTTTGTTAACTATCATTCTGAAAGCTATTAGTGGGCCTAATGAACCTTTGTAAGGACAAATTACTATGATAGCTCTCTCAAGTACTTCTTAATTGATTTTTCAACTGAAGGAAGTTAGTGCTAATATTTTTAACCATCTTGAGGATAGAGTCACTCTCATTTTATGGGGCCTTATAATTATGAACTTGATTATTAGCACATTAAAGCTTTCTGATCCTATGGAATAGATACAATGGTAGTACTATTTAATAATCCTAGGTTTTGAGTAAGATGTGCATGCCTCAAAGGTAGTTAGTTAAAGATTAGAAGTTGGTTTAGGGAAGGAATATTTTGGTTAGTATTGAGATAACATTTATAATGGGTAAATATGGATTGACATTAGGAATGAAGTATGCCAATTATCCTTGGGGTTCCATCTAGTCATTAATGGTTACATCCTTAGAATAATCTAAAGCTAATATGTTCATGGGCCCAAAAAAACTCTTTATAAACACATAAGTCATGGGATCTAGGGCATCCTTATATACTTCCAAGGATAAACTCTCATTAGGTCTATAAGGAGATATGTTCCTACTAAACATTTTATATAACCTAGCATTGAAGGCTCTTATGGGTTCATTTTCATCTCTTTTAATTATAGTGAATTACTGATATAGGACACAAGGACTAATGATCTTACCAAATTAGTCAATGAAAACATTGTTAAAATCAACCCAACTGGTAATGTAGTTGTCTAAAAGGTTTTAAAAGCATTCATATGAATCATTTTTAAAATTAAAAGTAAATAATCTACATGATACATCTTCATGAGTCACATTTAATAATCTTAAGGTATATTTGAAACTCTTAATGTTCCACTAGAACTAAATTTTGGCAAATACTTTTTAGGATTATGAAGGTCATGTACCCCACCTAAAACATTGATTTAAGAACCACATATCCAAGCCATACATTGATAGGGATTGATCATAGGAGCACCCTAAATTGGTGAGTTTGACAAATAATTTGAAATTCTACACTTACCTTTGTCCCATCTATTTATCCTCTAAAACTATAATTAAATCATAGGTTCTCTAGTCTCTAAATGTGACCTTATCCTTATTTTGGATAATTCCATCTTGTAATATTTTAATCCTATTTGAAATATGATGTTTCAATCTTATCTTTATAGGGAACAATGATTAAACTTACACATTAACCAAATTTTGCAAATTTTTATATGAAGGATGGTAAAGGACAACAATTTTTAACTATGTTATCTCAAAGATGTATCCAAATACGTATGTATGATTGATATTTACATTTTTAAGCTCAAATAAAATAAAATTAGGAAAATATGTATCAATATTTGATCAAAACAACTATTACTAACCTCAAACATGTTGAATTGACAAACCTTAAGCTATCTTTACCATGATTGATAATGTAGCTTTGAATAACATTGATCCTTGTTTGAAGGAAGCACTAAGATGGTTCAAAAACCACAAGGATCAATGATATTTATACAATTGAGAAAATAAAGACATAATTATGAAAATATTATACCAATCTTTGAACACAATTCACAAAAATGAGTAAAGATACTTTAAATCTACAAAGATCTAATAGGCCCTCCTTTTAGAGCTAGCGAAGCTCCCCATGTTGATGCCTAAATATGTATCTCAGGTGCCCAAAGTGTTTAAGAATACTTATTATTTTAAAATTTTAATAATTAAGCACATGAGTTGTAGGTTGTGATAATCATGTTATCTATTGATTAAATAGAGTCAAAACAAGAGGACTATTTCATAATATTTATAATGTTTATTGGTTGGGAGCCACCATGACCTAATATATAGTCAATATAGAATATGAAGTATGGTATACTAAGAATGGTGAATTATGATCAAAAACTAATCTAAGAACTAATATAATATGGATATTTAGAATGAAAATTAAGCTATAATGATGTAGTTAAAAAAGTATCAAAAGGAAAGGTAGGGTAGATAAGAGGTGTTGTTGATATTTATTCCAAATGCTATGACAAAGTTCAAATAACCTCCACACATGAACTTAACCAATCTATGAAATGAAGTAGTATTATCACAAATCCTATCACACATCAAGAAAAAATCTAAATATGGTATGAAATAATGCAAATAAGAACCAAGTTCACTTTAAAGATTTACCCCTATAAGGAAACAAAATTAGCCCAAATGAAAGAAGAGTAAGAAAAATAAATAAAACTAAGGTCTTTCAATTAACCTATCATTGACACAAGTTAATAACTCTACATTCAAATGTACACATAAAGAAATCACAAGAATCATTCAAATCTAAAAATTAGAACAAACAAGTGAAAGTAGCTAGAATAATAAAAGACACAAGCAAATTTGGATAAAATTTGCATAATTACTTGTTTATATGAATTGATCAAAAGTTTACAAAGTAATTTTTCCTATAAGAACTGCCTCCCCTTTTACAACTGATAATGCTCATTTTATAGGATACAAGGAAGCATGTTGGTTAGTCCTATCCAATTACAAAAGTACAAGTGCTTGTATATTTTTCCTTTCCAAAAATGTTCTAGAATACACTAGACATTCCCCAATGGATGGATTTATAGGAAATGTGTTTTATAAACTAAAAACGCCTTTAAAAATGGAATATTTCACTTTCAAAGTGTAAAATTTTTAGCTCTAGGAATAATATTTTTAATTTAATTAATCTTTGGGAACCTTGTGTCGATAAAGTCCCATGTTACTATTGTAGGGTCTTCATTAATATTTGATGCTAATCCTCAATGCCTTTTGATGTTTTGATCTTTACTTGGTCTTTTATGTAGCCTCTATTTTCCCTTGACCTTGGTTCTCCTATTTGAAATGAGAAGTCATATGCATCAACTAACTACTTAGGTCTTTGATTTTTAGTCATGATATTGAATAAATTCTTGAGATGGTAGCTTGAGGCTTGCCATTGGCCAACTTGGTCTATATCAATTGTGCTTCATTTATTCATTATTTTTTCTCAGTTCTAACTGATTCTAAGGAGTTAAACAAGTCAATTATGGTGTCCTTGAATATATTGAGTTTGTCTTCTTGATTTGACATGATCATAGTCTCTTATAAATTTATTTTATTACAAGATACCCTTAATCATTGTAGAAAAATATCCTTACAGACATGTTCTCCTTTTATGATGGGTTGCTAGTTCTTAATGGCTCAAAATGAGTGTGACCAATTTTTCTCCATTATAGAATCAAATTGTAAATATTTGATAACTATATCTTATGTATTTGAAGTTCGATAGAGCTCTACATCCTTCATTGAAACACTATTTCAAGCTACCATGGTTGTGGATTTTTTCAAATTGCTCACTAGTGATCTACAATTTAATTTTAGATCAAATTACCCCTACAAATATAACCATTTATCTTCTCTAAATTGATTATGGAGAATACATGGCCAAACTAGTGTTTTTGAAGGTTTTTCTAGTGCTCTAATGGTGTTGGTTGTCTAAATTTACATGAGATTCATCACTTACATCCCAATTTAGATTACCTTATTAGACCATTTTATTTCTTGGGACTTTTTACTCTTCCATTTGGCACATTATATTAACCTAGATCTGATGTGGCATCACCATTGTAGCCATGTGGTAGTTTAATGACATTTTGTTTATTCATATTTTAAAAATAACCAGTCTTTTAAGACCCCCTATTTGATTTCATAGTAGTGGATCATCTTTACACATATCAAAATGGGACATTAATCTTGATTCAATAACTTGAATACAATTGGATGCTTCTTACATTCCCCATGGTTATGATACTTGTCACTTCCATATTCACCTTGAACTTTAAAAAAAATTTAGGCACTGGTGATCTCGATCATCAAAATCAAATGTGGTCTATTAGATCATCCTGATTAATTTTATCTCCTACTCCATGGATTGTTGATCTCAATAGGTATGCTTGTCTATAGACCATTAATATTAGAATGATGCTCAATCTTTAATTTAGTGGCCCACAACTATGTCACATGTCCTTTTGGTATTCATATTGACTTTTAAATGTTCATATACAATTAGATCATCTTTTTCTAGGATAATGCACTCCATTGGATCATCTTGATTAATTATACCTCTTTCTCTATGGACCATTGATTTGAATATGTAAGCTTATCTATGGACTGTTGATATTAAAAATATGCTCAAGATTTAATTTAGTGGCCCACATCTATGCCACATGTCATTTTTGTATTCATATTAACTTTTCAACATTCATCTCATGTTTTTAGATCATTCTTATATAGGAAAACACACTCTATTGGATCTTGATCTTTGAGGTTGAACAACATTGGCTACTAAGTATTCTTTGGCTGAGCTTGTGACACTTGTCATTTTCTCACTTATCTTGGGACCTTATTGAATGTTTGAATTTATACACATCATTGGATTAATATAGCTAGAGCAAATGCATGTTGTTGATCTGTAGAAGATGCTTAAACTTTATCTTAGGGTTGTAGCTTTGTATTCAATCTCATATCATCAGATCTTGAGCATCTGAGTAAATGTGGATCATTGATCTTGCAAATAAAAATGACATATAAGTCAATACTTGTGAAAAATAAAAGATAGAGCATAATGTTTTGGACTATAGTTTTATTTTGTGTTAATAAACATGGAAAATACATTAGTAAAAAATAGTTTAAGATAGGTTTTGAGACATAATAAAAGGCATCCCATAGATAATCAAATACATAGCATATAGTCTTAGGACAAGGCCTTTAGGCTAAGTATAACGACATAATTGTTTTATCAATGGTTAGTTAGAGCATGTAAAAACAAAGGGACCAAGGGAGTTTGGAAAAATAAAGAGGCCAAACATAAAATTTTTTATACTAAATTTTGGTCATGTTAATAAACATGACTAAACCTTAGGGTAAAAATATAATTAAGTCCATGGCATAATAAAAGGAATCTCACATTTAGTTAGACTAGGCTAAGAAAAAATGGAACAAAGGGGGTTTGGGACATTAATAAATTAAGTTAGGGATGTTATAATAAGGTCTTAGTGATGTTAATAAACATGAATAGGACCTTAGGATAAAATATAACTAAGTCACATTAAAGTGTTCCCATGAAAAATGTTCCCACCAAGTTTGAATTAAATTCAAAGGGCATGAGTTATGGTTTTGGATTTAAGGTTTTGAGTTGATCAAAAATGAATTTAAATTGATTTTAAATAGACCAAATGTTATTAAAATATCAAATCATTATTAAATCATAAAACCCAACCATTTCTCATTCCAAATGGATTCCATTAAACCTGCAACCTAAAACATAAAGATCAAATGCTAGCAACATTAGGCAAGATTAAATCATAATTATGAGTAAATATGCCAAACAAATTAGGTGTGTATTATATTCAAATAATGATGATGTGAAAACATTCTAATGATACTCTAATTAGATGAATTTTCAATTTTAGGGTACAAAATTTGCACATTTTAACACAAGGGTCCTCATTTTTTAAGAATCGGGGTATGTTGAGCTCAACACCTCTTTCTTAAATAAACATTAATTCATACCTCATGTTTGAACTTATTATAACATTCATCAAACATGAAAATGAATTTTATATTAATATGTTAATCTTTAAAACTTTTATGCATATTCTAACTACGAGAGTGATGTAGAAGAGGTTTATGCAAAGAAATTATATGATAATTCTAAACAACCAAGTAAAGAGTAGACAACGTCTTCCATGGAGTTTCAACATCATATTATTTTATAAATATATTTTTAAAAATAATACATTGGTGATGAATATATAGAGGATACTGACTACATACAATAACAATAAATAAAATATCATTATACTAAGATGACTTGTCCACCCTGTTTGAACAAGGATATGAAATGTTAATTAGTTAATAATGTTGGGGAATTGAAGAAAAACATTTTAAAGGTGAAAATTATGTCAAAAGTGCTATCTAAATGAATTTATTACATATCTTTGAGGTTGGCTATGTTCCCCTTTATGACTGCCCATAAATTCTAATTGAACTTGTCCATGTTGGAGAATAAAATTCATGCCCATCATCTCAAATAAATCATAACGAATTCATTATCCCTATGATTCTAAAAATCATACAGATTTAGATAAAAGAGTTCCATGAATTCAATTTTATATACTTTGATTTGTATCTACATGAGTCTAATTCTTTTGTTAATTTCATGTTTCCTGGATATCATCATGTAAATTTTTTACTTATGCATCTTATTTTATTGGGAATGTGTAACTTAAATGAATAATGGAAATAATATAATTTTTTTTTTATTATAATGACTATAAAACTAAAAGCTTGTGCTTGTGAGAAAGTTCTCAATGTTTGACTCAAAGATTTTAGATCCACTCTCTTAGACCTCGCTATTTTTATTTATTTTAGGACTAGCATAATCATATAATAGATTATTTTCCATTTATTTATATTATTTATTTATTTAAAATATATTTGTGTGTCACTTCCATTTTTTTTGGTTTTTATTTTTGTTTTGGGATCTCTTTTGGTGGTTTGGAATGAATCATAAAAAGTACTTCTTCCCTTTCCCACCAATATTTTGATTCTTTGAGTTACCATGGCATTAAATTAATTAAATTCTTTCAAATTATTTGACCAATGATATATTAATTTTTAAAAAAATTAAATTTTGGAAATATGGTAAAATTTGGCTGACTAACAACACTATACTTTAAAATTTGGTATTTTCACTAGGAAATTGAGTCTTTGTTCAACAAATAGCACATGAATTAAGAAAGGATTTTACATTAAAAAAATATTCAACAACTACCACATGAATTAAGAAAGGATTTTACATTAAAAAATATTCATGAATGAACTTCATCATATTAAATCAATTCCTTGAGGTGTATGAAAAAAATGAAATATTACTTATTGGTGAGTATTCTATGAAAACATTTTGACCTCAGTTTTTGGTTCCTAACCTTTCTAGAGATCTAAAAGATAAATTTAAAAAAAAAATGAGAACATGAAATATTCAAAATAAAATCAGAATGTTTACCCTAAAGGCTGGTCCAATTAACTTATATCATAGGTTTTCTTATTTTTATGGCAATGGAGAAAGTCCTAAAGTGGAACTAAAGGTATCTCTATCAGGGATATAAAATCTTGGACTATAATAGATCAATTCCCAATTCATCCCCCATTAATAAACATTTGAACAAAATGTAATACCCTTCAAAAAATTAATATTTTTTAACATGTAGACAGTGAAACTTAATCAATAAATTCTTGAAAATTCTTGTCCTTAGAATATTTATCTTGCTTGGTCAATTCACCATTTAAAAAATCCATAAACTTTAAGGAAGTCTTCAAATCTACACAATTATTATGCATATCTCTAAGACTTCCCTATTTTATCCCTCTCCATCCCTATTCAACATGTACTTCAATATTACTCTAATTTTAGGAGTTTTTTCCCTTATAGATAGGATTACACTATAGGATAAGGATGCACTATCTATGTATCCTATATTGCATCTTCGTCCATAGTGCTTTAATAGTCATACATTTAAAATGACATACTTCATAATGACTCTCCCACATAAACAAATGGGTCAATTATAAGAAACTTTTGAAATATTCACCTATAAAATTGCATTACACATACTTGAAGCCCCTAGATACTCTATCTATCATTTTTATAAAGGAATTTTCAAAATCATCTATCTATTTATCAAAGATACTTATAAAAATTATGTTTTTGTTGTATTTCATTCATTGGCCAAGTTAACACTATTTTATTTCAGGTTTAGGATACTCATTTTGTTAAGAATTATTATCAAATTTTATATATTCATACATATGATCTTCCCTAAATGGATAGATACATCATCCTAAGTTATACATAGAGCATGTAGGTAGTATTAAGTCAATAAAGGGTTTTCTGAGGATAGTTTGGTCATATCCCACTTCCCCACTTTTCTCCCTCTTTTACATTTGACCTTGTTTTTTGTACTTATGTAGACTAGTGTTTCTAATTTTTAGGTTATCCATGTATCTAAATATGATCCAAAAATAATAAAATACTAAATGAATAAGGGTAAACAAGTAAAAATATTTAGATCTAGCACACAATCTATCTAAACAAAGCCACAATATCAATAACGATGCATTATGACCTTTTACACCTTATACATCATTTTACCTATATATATAAACACATTATTTTTAATTAACTCTATGTTTGAATTTTATTACAAACATCCATAGTTAGAAAATGAATAACACAATTTGAAATAAAATAGTTTTCAATTACATCCCTCTAACCCTAACCCTAGGTTTTATGTTTAGCAATTTACAACTTTTTTAATTTTTGTAGATCTATGTATATAATGTATTAAATATTAGTTAACATCCTAGATCAGATTTAAATACTTTACATTGAAAATTAGTGATAAGTTTTATTATAACTAATTATATTTTAAAAATTTTAGTTACCCATATTTTATTTGAACATTTCTTGTTGGTTGTTGATTTTTGTCATTGGGTTTCATTTTAATTTTGTAAATACCTGACACTAAAATAATACTATCCTCAACCTTGGATATTATCTATAACATAATGCTTCAAATTTTTTATCCTTGGAGTAATCTAACACAAAAAATTCTATCTTTTCACTTACATAAATACCAACATAGAGGTTCTTTATTTCAACATTAGGTTGAATTTTGCTTTTTCTTATATACAAAAATTTTCACTTTTTATTTTCACTATATTTTTCCTTTTCTTTTGCTTGTTTTAGATACTGTGTTTTGATAGTTTTAAATCTAATTAGTTAATGTCATGAAGTAATACATGCTTTTATATTAAGATACATTATGGTATGATGGATTTTACTCTTATTATCATATCCATAATATAGATATAAACACATAATTTAGTTTCCACTTAGCTCATTATATATTGAAAATGTATAGGATATCCTTATTTACACCAATATGAATTCATTACCATGTATCTAATTTTTTAGTGAACTATTTATTGGTTAATCCTATAATGTTAACCTCAAATTACTTTCAAAATTATGTTTATTGAGCTAAAAACATGGTTCTAACTCTTTAATTAGTGATTTGAAATATTGGATTGACACTATTTAGTAGATGTTGTCACTTGGATTTACACCCTTTGAGGAGATGTCTCATCTTTCCTAATACAAGTGGCACAATTAAAAAATGTCTAGGTTATGGGTAGCCTAAGAATGAGGTGAATCTCTAGATATAGATAGTTCCCTTGATGTACCACTTTTGGATCACTATTACACCTATGATTGCAAGGAAAAGGGAGAAAAACTAAGATTAAACTATCCTAAAGGAGGTGATACACCAAATTGATTTATCACTACTAGCTAGTTTCATGTCACACATGAGATAATGAGACTAACTAGGCATACACTTCTCTAATCTAAATCTTCTCACATCATTATTTCATTATGAGGTTGTGATGAATGTTTAGGATATGAGGGATAGAGAAGAGACCTAGAATGTCACTATTTGAATAGACCAAGTCACTCAAACTTGAAGCTTCATATGACATTTCACATGACCTATAAGAAGAAGATTTCAAGCTGTAAATAGGTGAGAGAAAGAGACAACAATGCTAAGGAAATAGTATGCATCACTAAGCAAGATCAATCATTAAAGTGAACACACTGGGAATAGTCATAAAAGAGGTAAAAATTAGTAGTATTTATTGATTCATGGTATGAAAATGCATACAAAAATGTCTAGTTATTATAAAACTTGAGAGAGAAAAGAGAATAAATAAGTATAAATGTCATAATTACACTTTTCATGATAATAAGAGGAGTTACAAGTGTAAAAGAAGAGAATGTGAAACTAATCATGCAAATTTAGGAAACACAATTGTCAATATAAGGCATGAAACTCTTATAATGTGGTATGACATTACTTTTATTGCTCAAAAAACTACCTTAATCATTTGGGCATGTTTCACAACTCATAAATAATTAGTTATAGGAATAGTGACTAGATTGAGGTGGGAGGGTTACAAACATGCTTCTCCATGCATTTGTTGAAGTCCCAATCACCTAGATTCCTTTGAAAATGAGCCATCACTGCTTGTAGTCAAAGAAAACTCCTCTTGCATAGGCCTTGTATGATTGGCTTCCAAAATAGATTTATTTTCTCATAAAAATATATATAATGGACTAGGGTCTTATAGGAATTAGGCACACCTCAAAAAGGATCCCACTTGAAGTTTTCACCCTTCTCACTATCATGTTCACTATGTCAATTATAATTAGATGAGATGAGAGATCTTTTTGATGCACCTAGGATTTATTATAAAACATTATATAGACATTCGGAGCTATCTTAAGTCTCTATATTCTTTCCAATGTTAATTTCAATTCTTGAAAACTTCTAAAACCTACAAAATGCACAAAATAGTTAAAGAGAGCAATTATGTACCTTGTCCGTATAGATAAGGTTTAATTAAAGTGGATGAAAATGGTATAAAAAGTGTCATGTATAAGATAAAAACATTTCCCAAGCCATTTGGGTCCATTTAGATTCATATCCTTTGTTATTTTCTAAATTGGGTCCTTAACTAGGGTTTGTGATGGTTTTAGACCACTTCTACTCTTAAGGTTCAATCATAAAAATGGGATGTTTGAACTGAAAAAAAATTTCAAAAAATTTATGTTAAAACCCCTTTTTAACACCTCTAAACTTCTTGGATCTCCATGTAAAGTTTATGAGAAGATGTGAGCACTCCAAGTTGCCCTATCGAGCACTTTTCTCCATTTAAATAGACCTAATGTTATCCTTGAGTCAAAAATGACCTTTTTGATTATATAAATTCTAAAATATTAATCAAATATATCATGATATCATCAACATGTTTTATTCCTTTGAAATTCTCATCTCATGTTAGAATTGGAAGTAACTCTCCATTTGGCTTTTCCTAAACCCTACCTAATAGGCTTGACTACAACTCTTCTTGGTTTGGACCACTTGTGTAGCTTCAAGCCTTTAATAATGTTTTCACATATTTTTATAGGTGTTATAAAATCTCTCACACCTTCTATAAATTTTTATTTATCTCTTGGTCCATCACTTATCACCCTTCCTTATAAATGTAAGGTTTGTGCTCCTGGACAAGTACCCTCTATTTGAGAGAAATTAGAGGCTACCTCCAATTTTTACTTAGAAAAATTGAATTTTTTACCTAATTATATAATTTATGGATACCATATTCACCAAATTTTTTGTCCATTTATTAGGTCATTTTTCCCCCAAACTCATTTAAATTCCAAGGCAGACTCTTAGAAAAGGGACTATTTGTAGGGATTCAAGATGTGGACTATGTGATGCATCCCTAGGGTCCTCTATTTGTTATATGTCCATTTTGATACTTAAATTATAATAATATTATAATTATTTGTGTTTTAATATTCACACATCAATCCATCCTTCCATATACTCCTCATATCCCTTAGTCAAGATTGAGTACATATTCTTGATTATGTTAGCTTCAAGGCACTTATTCCTATAGGTGATACCTGCATAATTTATATTTATGATAATGTATAAGACATAATTATAGTCCCTTCAGTTAATTTGGTACCATAAACACCATGTTTCAATATGTTAACCTTCATAATGCAGCTTCCTAGCTCACCATCGTGTCACAGTCAACTACAATTCATTGTGTTTTGGTAACATGGACTCCCATGGGTGTTGATTTCCATTAGAGATTATATTATATCATTATGTATATATTTTTAATTCTTAAATAAACATTTAATATTAATATGATCATGTTTATATTCCCATTATTCCCCAAGTTCATTTTGAGAGCTCTAAGAGGATCTATAGGTAGACTGTAGGTGAATGACCTTGGGGTTAGTCACACTTGTAGGTGTTTATATGATAAAAAATCAATATAACAACCTATATTTATGGTATTTATACCCAAAATTTCCACATAACTCTATAGGTATACAATAAAGAAACACATTCTCAAAGTTGTACCTTAGGTTAGTTGTAGATTAACCTCTTAGGCAAAAGACACATGTAGGTGTGTATAGACCTCAAAACACAATACACCATCTTATTTTAATGAAATTAAGGTTATTAATGGTATATTAAATGATATAAAACTATTTAATCATTAAAAAATGGTTTTTATTACAATCTTGATGTGTAAATTCTCTTTGGGGATGAAAACTGTAGAAGTCACAACTTGACATTAGTATATAAAAGTGCATCTATGGGCTCCTCTAGCATGAAGACCAGATGACCAAATCACTTCCTTCATTTTTTAATATGGACTCCTATGTGGATACTAAAATTAATATTCACTTATATGTACCAATATTATTCACAAAATTGATATATAACCTTGGCAAAAAGGTTTAGGTGATTTATTTTCCCCTTTTGGGGATTTGATCCTTAAACACAAACTTTTAATCTTTGAACATGGTTTCCCACTTCCATTTTTCAATCCAAGCTCTCACATAAATCTATAATGAACTATAAAACACATTAGTAATTCATTAGTGAGCTCCTCCATGTGCTTCAACACTCCATATGGCACCTTGACCCTCTGCTAGGACCCCTGTAGGAGGATATTCCACTATGTAGGTAGTATATGTAAGTATGGATAATTGAATTGTTTTATATTTCTCATGAGTTCTAAGACTATTCAATATATCCAAAATCACTCTTCATACTATCAAGTAATTTTTACAACTTAGACACTCTTTTCTAACATGATTGGTCCTCTTGTGGTACCTGTAGGTGAGTATAATGGTAGGAGACTATGAATGATTGTGTTGACTATCATAGTCCCTCTCCTAATAATTGAAATTATTTACCTAATTTTTATCACTATGAGTATGTATTTAAAATTTAAATACCATATTCATGACCCCATGGATGTGCTAAAACCCTTTATCTAGCTCACTCAAACGACTCTGTGTAATAGTCATGAAGCAATTAACTGTATGATATGTCTCTTAGATGCCACTCAATGTTTATTATTTTAAGGATAAGTTTGAATGGATAAGTTAATAGGAGGAGATTATGAACATGAAGATAAACCTATCACCATTTTTTGACACTTATTACCAAGACATGAAGACAATGAAAATGGTGTAAATGTATCTACAACATATAAGAGTGTTTTATCTTGCAACCTAAGATACTTGGCCTATAAAAACACTTTTAAATGATAAAAAAATCATGGGGAAAATGAGGGGAGATAATAAAAATATTCTAGAATCAATGTCAGTAGTTGGATTATATAGACTTCTCTAAACCAAAACAAAACCTATAGGGTGCACAAATTGGTAATCTTATAAGATATGCCAACTTATTAGGAATGGTTCATAAAGCACATGCCAAAATTACTATAAAACCAAACATAAAATGGAATCTAACTAAGTGTATAAGACACCCCCAAGAATAATTTTTTTGAAACCACCCCTATTTTTTATACCAAGTATAAAATTACTGACTAGTTTTGTGTGCATGGAAAGGTGAAGAAGGAGGATAATAAATTAATCTAAAATTTGACACTTTCAAAGTACTTAAATCATGTAAATGGGTTTTTAGGAGTTGAAGAGTCATCTCATAACATTCTCCCATGTGTCACATTACTTTATGGGTCATACACGAGCCATACTTTTCCTTTTTCAAAGAAAACTACTCTTTCTTTTGAAGAACCAACTAATTTTCAGTTAGAAACAATTACTAAAGACTTCTTAGGACACATGGGGAATGAAATCACCTTTTTAAACTTAAAAGTTTCCTAAAGATGTCATAAAACTTATTTAATTCTCTATATTGACCCCTAAAATGACTCTTAGGACTAAATAGATATGACTAAGGCTAGATACACCTAAAATCACATCAAATGAGATATGACATTACAATAGGCTCCTAAAAACATATAAAGATCATTTTTTTACCTATAGGGGCACAATTTGACCTAAAGGATCAAATTTTGTCAACAAAATGGTGACTCATAGGGGTAGTATGCCTATTATACTAAAGATTAGTAGCCTTATCCTATCCATGGTCTTATGGATTCATCTAAAGTTTAAATCAAAATAAGAAAACTTTACACTTGACAACAAGGTTTTGATGAAGCTAGGACAAATAATTACCTTAACTAAACAAAACACGGGACACACACAAATCAAATAAAATACACTAATAAGGTATACACGTGTGCTCAAAGAACTTAGGAAAAATAGAAAACAAAAAACTATGTACAACTAACAATTAAGCATACCTCCCTTCTTAGATCAAAAGGAACGTTTTTTGGATCACCTTATTCATGAGATGAGTCATAGTGTCAAGCATGTTTCTCTTTGGATTAGACACTTAATAGATCAAAACTATTTATTGTTACTTCACTTGATATGATCTCAATTAAACCATCTTCAAATAGGTCTCCAATGTAAAATATTCCTCTTGGTCTTGTACACATACCTCATACTAATTCCCACACTTCATCTCATGATCAACTTGCATCTTCTTTGTAGACATGATTTCAAGAGGATTATGTTATTTTTCCTTGGAATATTGAGGCAAATAGAAGCTTGTTTTTACCCTCAAAGGCTAAGGTGAGCTTTTCTCTGGCTCATTTATAACATTTGGAAAAATGTCATCTTATTTATCAACACTTGCAATCAACTCTAAAGAACTTTTTGACCCCTTTAGAGACTAAAACTCATTGTAAATTCTTAAAAATTACTACCATAAGTCCTTGTTTTATACTTTATCATCATCATTAAGGGTAACAACAAGAGAAACTCTTTCATCCTCTTCTTTAAAATCTTTGACACAAGGAAGGCATTATTCATTATCAACACAATAAGAAGACTCAACATAAAAAATCATTTCATATTCATAATTTTGAAACTCTTGAGGACTCTCAAGTTGTATATCAACTATTATAATCTTATTTTTTTTCTCAAAGGCTACAAGATCCTCAATTTCCTTTTCCTTCTTAGTGATGCCAAGATTGGGCATCTTGTAATTAGGTGACTTAGCCTAATGAGGCTGCCAAGGAACTATATTTTATTCAAGAAAAAGTTTTGAATTATTCTCAACTAAATTTTCCTCTTTAGGCTCCCATACCATAGGTCCACCAAGGCAAAGGGTAATGGGGTGAGGCAAAGATGAACAAAGTGGTGGAGGTGGCACATAAAACTCAACATCTGATTGAGAATGAATTGTAGGGGATCCTTTTAGGAGTTCTTCCAGAAGGGAAGGTAGACATTAAACTAAAATAACTTGGTTTTATTCCTTATATTTGACAATATATTCACTTAAATCTAATTTATCTTGAGGAATCTCTTGAGGAAGGTTAGATGCAGTGTGTTTAAGCATAGTATCTTCTTTTGGCTCTAAACCTTCTATCACACCTTGACTCAACAATTTAATTATTAACTCTAGCTCCTTAATTTCCTTAGCTAGTTTATCTTGTAAAATTCTCTCTTGAAGTTGATAGGCATCTTCATGAGGATAAGGAGTATAAGAGGGCTGATATGGAAAATAAGAGGTCTCTTGAGGAAGGGTGGGACGGGATTGCATAAGATCAAGCTCTTTATTAACTTCACACTCTTTATCTAGGCTTTTATCACCTTTATTTTCTCATGATTCCACAATCTTATTCCATCTTATGGTTTTAGTATTAGGATTCTCTTCTTGATATGGTGATGCAATTTGAGGAGTAGATGAATTTCTTAAGAAACTTGGGATCTCTTTAGGCTTGGATTCTCGACCTTGTCTCTAACTTGGAATTTCAAATCTAGGAGTTACTTATTAAGATTAATTCATCATGGGAGAGGAAAATGAGGGTATATATTCCAATTCCATTTTTGATAATATAAACTAACTCATTTTATTATTGGGTAACTCAATCTGCCTCTCAAGGTTCGCTTCAAAAATAAGGTTTGTCTTTCTAACTCTCTCTTCTAGATGATTGGGAAAAAGATGACTTTGATAATATTTATGGTTTCATGAGTAGGAATCATGTATGACTGATAAAAATCTTGAGGAAGTGGATATGGGGATTGATAGATTTGGTGAGGCTACTTTTCAAGAATTCATATCTTATCCTCTAAGGATGAAACAAGTACACTCACATCTAACATCTCACTTGTGAGCCTTTACCAATTTGATCTCACAATAGGTGACCAATATCCCTTAACTAACTCCAATTAATATATTACATCATGAATGAGATGACTAGGAACATCTTATCAATGTCCCCTTTGTGTGTCAAGATCCATCATTTACCTCTCATAGCCCAAGAGAGTTTTCTTGAAACCTCAAATGGATTGAGTTGAGAAGTTTCTTGGTTGACTAGGAGAAGAAAGATATTGAGGAGGCTGATTTTAGGGCTGATAAAACTCATAAAAATGCTAATAAGAATCCTGTTAGAGTTGATATGGATCATAACAAGGCTGATATAGAATTCCATAGGCTTCTTATGAGTCATCAACTTCTTTAAAATAATACTCAATAGCAAAATGAAATAATAAAACATAATAATGATTATAAAAAATATTTAAAAGGAATACCTAAGTTATTTGACTATTTGATGTACTCTTAGAGTAACCATTAATGTTTAGATAGATTCTTCCAGAGGCTGATGTGTTGAAAGACAACACAAAAAATATTTCAACTTTCTGCACTAATTTTCCCACTAGGTGTGCCAAAAATTGTTATCACTTGGATTTGTAGCCTTTGAGGATATGTATCATCTCTGCTCATCCAAGTGGAATAATTGAAACACCTCTAGGCTATGGATTTCCTAAGAATGAGGTGAATCTCTATATAAGGATAGCTCCCTTGATGTACCACTTTTAGATCACTATTATACCTTAGATTGTAAG
The DNA here is from genome assembly GCA_037957365.1 of Torreya grandis. Taxonomy (NCBI): domain Eukaryota; kingdom Viridiplantae; phylum Streptophyta; class Pinopsida; order Cupressales; family Taxaceae; genus Torreya; species Torreya grandis. The sequence continues at coordinate 2,000,081 of JARHVA010002600.1, forward strand.
GAAAAGGGAGATAAAAAATAAAAGTAAACTATATTAAAGGAGGTGATACACCAAATTTATTGATGACTACCAACCATCTACATGTCAAACATGAGACCAAGAGATTAACTAGGAATATAGTTCTCTAACGTAAATCTTTTCACATCAGTACTTCATTACGAGGTTGTGATGAATGGATAGGCTAGGAGGGCTAGTTAAGAGTCATATAATGGCACTATTATAATACACTAAAAAAACCTTGACACTTCACATGACCTATAAGAAGAATATTTCAAATTACAAATAGGTGAGAGAAGGAGACAACAATGCTAAGGAAAAAATAGTCATCAAAGCAAGATCAATAATTCTAGTGAACACACTATGAGAGTTCATATAGGAGGTAAAAATTAATAATATTTAATGATCCATGGTATGAAAATTAGTAGGTCTTCACCATACTCAATTGGATCATATTTGTAATAATAAAAATGGCTAGTTCTTATAGAACTTGAGAGACAGAAGAGAATAAATAATTCCAATGGACACAAGGACACTTGTCGTGATGAGAGGAGGAATTAAAGGTGTAGAATAAGATAATGTGAAATTGATCATGTAAATTTATGAAACACAAGTGTCAATCCAAGGCATGGAACTCTTGAAATGTGGCATGGCATTCCTTTTATTGGCTCAAAAAATTGCCTTCCTCATTTGGGGTTCTTGGATACATCATAAATAGCTAAGGATAGGTATAATTATTGGAATGAGGGGTAAGGGTTTCACACATGCTTATACATTCATTGGTTATAGTCCTAATCACCTATATTCCTCTAAAAGTGAGCCATTACAACCTATAGTTAAAGAAAAGTCCTCTTTCACACACCTTGTACACTTGGATTCCAAAATGGCTTCAATTTTTGATGAAAATCCATAACATGGAATCAATTACTTGTGTTAATACCATCCATAGATTTAGAGGCATCATTCACAACTCAAAAATACTCTCACTTAAATTTTTTGCCCTTCTCACTATCATGTTCACTATGTCAGTTATAATTACCTAAGATGATATCTCTTTTTGAGGCACCTATGAATTTTTTTGAATCATTTAATGGACATGGGGAGTTATCTTAAGTCTCTATATTCTTCTTAATGTTTATTTCATCTCTTGAAAACTTATTAAACCTACACAATGCACGAAATAGTCAAAGAGAGTAATTATACACCCTATTCATATAGAAAGGGTTCAACTCAAGTGGATGTAAATGACATTTGGAGAGTGATATATGAGAAAAAAACATTTACCAAGCCATTTTGGTCAATTTAAATTCATCTCCTTCCTTGTTTTCCCAATTGGGTCCTTAACCAAGGTTTGTGATGGTTTTAGACCATTTCTACTCTTAAGGTTCATTCATAAAAATGGGATTTTTGAAATTCAAAAAAATTCAAAAATGTGATGTTAAAAACCCCTTTTAAAACCTCCAAAATTATTATATCTCCATACAAAACTTTAGAGAATATGTGAGTACTCAAAATTACCCCATCGAGCTATTTTTTCCATTTACATAGACCTAATGTTATCCTTGAGTTAAAAATGGCCTTCTTTGTACTGATATACATTTAAAAAGATTGATAAAATATATAATGATCTCATAAACATTTATTAGTCCTTTGGAATTCTCATCTCATGTTAGAATTGGATGTGACTCTCCATTTGGCTTCTAGGCCTAAACCTTACCTAATAGGCTTGATTGTAACTATTGTAGGTTTGGACCACTTATGTAGATTAAATCCCTTAATAATGTTTTATAATATTTTTAAAAGTTTACTATATCTTATCACACCTCTTATCAAGGTTTATTTAGATCTTGGTCCATCATTTATTACCCTTTCTCAAAAATGTAGGGTTTGTGCTCGTAGGGAAGTACCCTCTATCTAAGATAAAATAGAGGGTAATTCACCTATTTACTTAGATATTTTAAATGTTTTATATGGTTAGAAATTTTATTTATACAATTTTAACTAAATTTTATCCCTTGATAAAGTCATCTAACCCTCAAACTCCTTAAAATTCCAAGGTAGACTACTAGAAAAGGGGCTGTGTATAGGGTTTCAAGATGTGGACTATGTGATGTATACCTTAGGTATTATTTATATTATATGTAAATAATGAGAGTTGAATTAGAGTCATATAATTATTATGTATTTTTTATCATCTTCATTCATCAATCCATCTTTCCATATACTCCTCATACTCCTCATATCCCTTGCTTAGTCAAGATGAAGTACATATTCTTGGATGTGTTGGCTTCAACGCACTTATACCCAAAGGTGATCCCTGAATAAATTATCTTTAGGATAATTTATAAAAATTAATTATATTCCCTTAGTGTCATTTGGTATCATACACACTATGTTTAAATATTTTAACCTTTAAAATGTAGCTTTATAGCTCAATGTTATGTAACTATCAACTACAGTTACTGTGTTATGGCAACATGGAATCCCATGGGATTTGATTTCCCTTAAAGATTATATTTTATCCTTGTAAATAATTTTTAATAATTAAATCAATATTTAATATTAATATTCTCATGTTTATAGGCCCATTATTCCCCAAGATCATTTTTAGAGCTCTAAGAACATTTATAGGCAGGTTATAGGTGAATGACCTTAGAGTTAGGCACACTTGTAGGTGTTTATATGATAAAAAATCAATATAAAATAAAATCATAATGGTATGTATGCCCAAAAACATCCACGTCATGCTCTATGTCCACAAATAAACACATTCTTAAACTTGTAGCTTACAGTCAACCTCTTAGGTAAAAGACACATGTAAGTGTTTATAGACCTCAAAACACAATACATTATATTATTTGAATGAAATTAAGGTTATGAATGATATATTAAACCATGTATAAGTATTAAATCATGAAAATATGGTTTGTATTTCAACCTTTATGTATAAAGTCTCTTTGGGGCTCACAATTGTAGAAGTCACTCAGTAACATTAGTGCATAAAAGTGCATCTATGGTCTCCTCTAGCATGAAGACCAAATGACCAAATCACTTCCTTGATTTTAAAATATTGAATCATATTTGGATAATTCCTAACATATTAACTTATATGCACCAATAATATTTACAAACTTGTTCTATAACCTTGGCAAAAAGGCTTAGGTGCTCTATTTTCCCCAGTTGGGGATTTAATCCTTCAACATAGTTATTGAGTCTTTGAACATGATTTCCCAATTCTATTTGTCAATAAAAAATCTTGAATATATCTATAATTAATTATAAAACACATTAGTACTTCATGAATGAGTTACTCCATGTCCTTCAACACTCCATATGGCACCTCAACCCTCTACTAGGACCATCTATAGGTGGATATTCCACTATGTAGGTAGTATATGTAAGTATGGACAATTGATTTTTTTTTGAATTATCATGAATTATATGCCTATTAAATATCCTAAAATTCACTCTTCACACTATCAAGGACTTTATCATACTCAAATACTCTTTTCTAACATGATTGGTCGTCATGAGGTACCTGTAGTTGAGTATAATGATAGGAGACAATGAATGATTGTGTTAACTATCACAGACCCTCTCATAACAAGTGAAAATATTTAATTTATTATTACCACTATAATTATTTATTAAAACATTAAATACCATATTCATGACCCCATGGACATGCTAAAATCCTTAATCTAGCTCACTTAGATGATGGTGTTTGATAGTCATAAAGTAATTGACTATATGATATGTCTTTTAGCTACCACTATATGGTTATTATTTTAAGGATAATTTCGAATGTGTAAGGGATTATGAGGATATTACTAAAATTAATATAAACCTATCACCATCCTCTAACACCATTACCAAGACATGAAGTAATTAGAAAAGGTGGAAATCCATCTGTAATATAGAAGAGTGTCTTCTCTTTTAACCTATGATACTTGGCCTATAAAAACAATTTTAAATGATAAAACAAGAATTGATAACATGAGGGTAGTTATTCAACATCATTTGGAATCAATCTTGTCATTTGGATTGTACACACTTCTCCAAACTAAAGTAAAACCTATAGGGTGCATAGATTGGCAACAAAATTAGATATACCAACTTCTTAGGAATGGTTTATAAATCATATGCCACTAATCCTATATAAATATATATAAAATTTAATATCAATAAGTTTAAAATACACCCCAAATATCAACTTTTTTGAAACCTCCCTTACTTGTGGTACCAAGTACAAACATGCTAACTAGTTTTATGTGCATGGAAGGGTGAAGAAGAAATATAATGTTTTTAGATAACACTTATATAGTATATAAAACATTTAAATTGTTTTTATTAAGTTTAATATTCATCTCATAATCTTCTCCCATGTGTCACATTCCTTTATGGGTCGTACAAGTGCCAAACTCTTCCTTTCTCCAAGAAAATTGCTCTTTCTTCTAAAGAACATACCACTTCTTAGTTATGAATGGTTAATTAAGACTTATTAGTACACATGAGTCATGAAATCACCTTTTTAAACCTTCACATTTCCCAATGAGGTTGTATAACTCATTTAATGTTTTTTATTGACCGCCAAAATGACTCTTAGGACTAAAAAGATATGACCAAGGCTAGATACACATAAAATCACATCAAACAAGCTATGATATAATTCATGACATTATAATAGGCCCATAAAAACATATTAATATAATTGTTTTGCCTATATGGGGCCCAATTTGACCTGTACGGTCAAATTTGGTCAATAGTAGACAATCAATTATATTTGAGAACCTACAAATCATTCAAATCATTTCCTAGATTACCCCTTATCCTCATATTTTTCTTAGATTTTTTAATTACATATTATATTTTCTTGATCCATATTATATTCATAGTCATAATTCCGTTGATTTTTTTTATAAACTAGATAATGTTTATACTTATATTTTTTAACATTACAATGAGTTTAACAAAAATGTCTCTCTAACATATGTTATGCCATGCCCTTATTTTTTCCAAAAGGTAAGGAATAAAAAATAGATGACACAAATGAAATTCACTCAAACATGGATACACACCAACATCTAATCCAACCTCAACAATAATCTTTCAAATACATAAAGGCTCATATCGGTGTAAACCATTAATTCAAAATCCCATAATCTTGATTTATTTAGCTTCGTAGTCACAAATCCTTTCACAACTCATGTGAAATATTTTACATACAGTTAACATTGAGATGGTCATCAAATTTAACTAAGGCTACTAATTATGCATTAAGGATCCATAGGGTCACTTCAATAGTTTCACTAACCATGCTAGCTTCCCTTTAACTCCCAAGGCCACTCTTGCCTCTTGTCACCTCCCAAGTGATTATGTGATAGGATCCATGTGGAAATAATTTATTAATCACTACCTTGACACTATATAAGGATAACATAACATATTTGGGGATGTGAAGTAGTGGGATTGTGTCATGTGGTAGTATCCCACCATCATCTTAGCCCATAAGCTCTACATATGATATGGATCCCTTCATAAAAATGGAGCAATAAGATTTAGCCATGTGGCCACATACACCTTACCAACTTGCCCATAGGATTTATTCTCTACATGGACCTCTCAAGGATAATAGGTTATCTAGATGATGCTAGATGGTATTATCTAAGAGACTTCTTACCTAGACACTTCACAAAATGAAAATACATCTCTTTGATAGTGGTTCACCAAGATGATGCCATGTGGAAACATCTCACTACTCCACTAGCTTATAAGCATCATTCTATATATTCAGGGATCATGGGACATAGATATTATTCCACATGGTCACATTCCATTCACTAACTTACTTAGAAGATAAACCCCTAGTATGGTCATCTCTAGGTCCATGGGTTGTCAGGATAGTGCCATGTGGTATCATACCACTATCCTATTATCTTTGAGGCCAAATTATATGTGTGGTTATCCATAATCCTACCCTACTATCCTGGAAAGAAGACAAAGTATAAGTCACCCCCAGGTTCATGAAAGAAGGTCATGTGGCTTCCTCTGAAACACTCACCAAAAAGTTATAAAAATCACTAAGGAAAAAAGGATATGAAAGGACCCAACTACATGAAGTCTAAGTTAGAGTCTAGGTGTATGGATTAAGTTAATGAGGACAAATCCAACTAAATTAAAAAGTCTATAAAGTGGCTACATAAAATTTTGTAACCCCATTTTTTCTAAAGGCGACTAAAGTAAAAATTCATACTTGGATAAGTCATAGTTTGTGATTAGTTCAAAAGCAATTAAGGAAATTACGTGTTGAATAAAATAATATCCTACATAGATTCATTAGATAAGGAGAAAATCAAACACCTTAAGTGAAGCATAGAAATATTTTAAGACTAAAATATGAGTTTGATCAACTGACATAGCAAGTCAAAATATAAATTAAAATTAAACCAATACTCCATTAGCTTAGTCAATTAACAAAATATCAATAAGAAACTCAATCAAGCTAAAACACATCTTTACTATAGGGTAGCTTGTGATACAACTAGTCTAATCATCCTAAAGATGCTTCTAGCATAATATAAAAACCCATTCTGATTATCCCATATAAAATTTTAGCTCAAGATCCCATCTTGGCTAATATATTTCTTTTATTCAAGAGGGTCTTGGTGCAAGAAAAGTCTAAGTTTAAATATTTACTCAAACCTTAAATTTTGAATTCTTCCAAAGACATTCTCTACCAAAATAATATCAACCTTAAAAATATTAAGTCCCACTTTGTTGTTATTTTCAATAACATTCACATAGCCATTTATTTTGGTTCCACTCATTAATGGATAAGGATAGTCCAAAATATAATTTCCAACAAAGTGTATGAGGAGGCAAAAAGCTTATTTTATAGATTGATTATCATAAAGTTTAATCCAAACAAAGCATACTTATCATTTTATTAATAGATCCCTTTAGGCTTAAGAATTGTTCTTCATTTGATTAGTTCTTACTAGGAATATTTACAATCAAGGCCAATTTATTTTTTCCTATCACCCTATATAAGTGTTATTTAATATTTATCTTAGATTAATACTTGTCTTAAAAAGTTTATCCATCCAAATCTTAAAAATAACTCTACAAAACATGGTTTAATACAACCTTTTTCATACATAGTAAAACACAAGTTCTTTTTAATCTTCCAAGCATAGGTAGACTAAAACACATGCCTTAATACAATACTTTTTCTATATATGTCTATGAATAGTTCCTTTAAGGAAATACCAATATAAGCAAACTCAAGATATAATTCACAAAACAACCACAAAATATTTAATTAAAGATATAATATATGTATTAAGGCCACTAACTTGACCAAACTCAATCATGAATATACAAGCATCCATAAGGATTCCATTTTCAAAAAGGATCCCTCTCAAAGATGCCTATTATTTTTATATAATAATAACCAAAACATTCATCTAGTTAAATACATAATATAATGGCTCAAATATGTCCCACAATAAACCATTACAACATAAATATAAATAGTTTAGCTGAGAATAATGAATATTTGGATTATAGGCCATTATATAAGGTAAAAAAACAAGAGGGGTCATCAACTAAAGATAATGTCCTATTTTTACAAGTGTAAATTTGACCAATAGAATGTGGTATAACCTTCTAATATTTTCATATCATCAAGCAATTAATCTATGCACTCTAAAGAATGTGTTCTAGCTCTATGCATGTTCCCATCATGGTTCAAGTTAAATAAAAGCAACAAACAATAAAAATATCTTTGGGTCAAGGAGATAGATATTCACAAGGTGACAATCCATGTATTTTAAGTTAAGGGGTTACCAACCTTAGATATATTTTTTAAACATAAAATCATTGTAGAACACACCTAAGGGTAGATGGCATACAACCAGAAATATATGTTTGAAATGAAATCATTAGAGGGATCAAGTAATATAAATCATGTCCTACATCAAAGACCAAACCCATATTCCATAATGAATAATGTGACCTTTCCAAACATCATAAATCTTATAAATTAGTACTTTACTATTAAATAAAGTATAATTCTTAACAATTAGAACTATCATGGAGGAATACCTCAACTCTGAACTTTCACCTAGGTGAGAGAAAGACTATGGGGTGACCCAAGCACATAGGAAAATAAATATAAGAAGTAATCCAAGTGGCCTTACTCCTATTTAACATAGTAAATCAATCAGGAATAACACAAACTTCATTTAGACAAATAATAAGATATTCTAGTCAATAGGATATCTACCAAATGATCCAGGCCCTTACATGAATATTTTCTATAGGTTACTATCAGCTAAGTCTCTCTTTTTTCATGCTCTCTTTTGGTTTATCTTTTTTATTCTTTATTTTTAGGGTGGCCAAAAATTCCAAAATTTCCAAACCCAAAACATCAAAAACCATTTCTCAAAGATCTACCTTCCTCAAATTAAGTGTTTTCTCCTCCTTACAACCCAATCACAACATGAAATGTATCTATTCTTTCCTCAGATTAACCAACCACTCTTATGGCCAGCCCATGTCTCTTATATTGGGCATTATTTTATCATCCCATAAAGGAAAATTATAGATGTTATAGTGATATGTGGTTATTTTTAAGATGAATATATCCCTTCTCATTTATTCAAGGTAGTAACCAAATAATGGATAGGCCTGCACATGACCACTATAAAAAGTAGACATTGGTCTACTTCTTCTCACACATTAAAGCTGACAAGCTAAAATGTGGTTTGGCCAACCTAATAGATATATTAATTAAATATTAAAGATAATTCCAAAACATAGACAAGGCTTTCAATTTGAATCAAGCAAGGTTTAAGGCAAGTTAGAGGTATGATCACACATGATGCAATAAAGCATGGGATAGTCTTTCTTATTTCATTCATAATGACCTATTCATGCACACTTATTTCACCAATGAAATATACTATCCTAATATCTAAATCTTGAAACATAAACATGTTAGATAATTCCATTTAAACACACACAATTGGCTTAATAATCAATTCACAATGTTAAGAAGTGATATTATTTTATCATATAGTTCATGTGTAAATTTAATTACTACATAAACTAGTAATTTAAATATATAAAAAAAACACTTACCATTTACATAATCCTTTTCCCTTCATAATAAACACCACCAAGGGATTATTACCATCATTTTTAGCATAGTCACATTATTTTATCATAAGGGTCCTTACATTCTTACCCCTTAGAAAAGGCATCATCCTTGATTCCAAACTTTTTGGCCAATCTAACATGGTTTTTATAATTTTTCCCAATTGTTAGAACATCATAAAAAAATATCTATGTGTCATCCAAATTAGGCCACAATATGATCTAATTGTTACATCCTCAATGAACATCCTCAGATATGGAGATCATCTATTACATGGTAGCAAACATATTTTTCCTCTTGTCTTTTAGTATGGTGTGACATAGTAACTTAATAAATTATATTATAAGTCATGAGTTACATTTGTTTAAGGCCTATTATTCACATAATTTTATTGGCACAGGTCATGAAAGAGTTGGACATCCTTTCATTATTACCAACATAGAAGGTATTTTTCCATGATATCATTAGGACATGAATGGGAGGATCAAATAACCTCTCACCATGACTTTCATAGAAGGTCATTGATATGATACCATGATGAAGATATTATCCATATACCACCATCACTTAGTGTTACAACAACATATATTAAAATGAATACTATAAAAATAATAATTCATGCAAATAAAGAATCCACCTATCCATTTCCCATAATTTTCTTACAAGATTATTACTAACATTTTAGCATAATGATAAATTTCCTATTACTAATTCATAAGGATGCTTTGGTTATGGATCACATTAATTTAAAATTAATATTATTAGAATCTCTCTAATTTAGAGATGGAAATGGTCAAATTTTAGACCCAATCCTTGCTTTACTGAAGGCTATACTACCACACTATATGATGCTAATTACATTCGATGTTGGTTGAATTTCAATAAATTTTTGAAAGAGGTGATTGATTCTGATGTAATCAATCTACAAAACACATTTGTCTCAATCCATTGTGCCTCACAATCTCTTTCTTATACACATGTGAGTTTGAAAACTCTTTAAATTTATCCACTTCTTCTTAATAAAGATGATTATTTACAAACAAAACAAGATTGTCTTGATAAAATAGTCATCAATCCTTGGTCATCCCATTATGAGCTTATATATAATTTTTAGAACACCAGTGGTATTGCTTAATTACAATAGCCATTACTATCTCAAACACATGGGATTTTATGAATAGGAAAAAATGGGGAAAATCCTCCCATCAAATCAATTATACTGTAGAAGAGTACACACATGGGATCGCCTCCCAGTTTCAATACACCATGCCATTCATGGAAATTTTTAAACAACTTGATACCATGTTGTTCACCATATATTTCTCTTAGGATCTTGATCTATCAATAAACATATCATGTGAAATTAAATATGTAAGAGACTTATCAAGACATGGGTCAACTATATAATATGAATATGTGCTAATATAGTTGGTGCATATATGTCTGTAGGCATGTCAATAGTAATAAATAATATATACATAAGGTTATTTTAGGACACTAGTCCACCAACAAAAATAATGCATAGAGTAAAAAGACACCTTAGTTCTCTTGAAACATCTCCATGTCTAATTCCACCACAACATGGGAGAGTTAATCAATATACCATTGTGTCTCATCACACGATGGCTTAACATCTTCTACTATGACGTTTACACAAGTGTTAAGCATTTTACCACCATGCCTAACATAGGAAGGTTTACTATGAAATTTTGAGATTTAAAGTGAATTTATGAGTCAAATATCCAAGTAAAAAATCAAAAATTAATTGGAAAATTTGTGATTTATCAAGACCTAGTATGTGACACTAGGGTTTTGAAAAATAATTATTTTTAAAAATTACTAGTAAATTTTGAAATTTGAAGTGTATTTCTGAGTTAAATATGCTAGAAAAAAAATAAAAAAATATTGGAAAATTACTAGGAAAATATCAAGACCTAGTATGGGCAAGTAGGGTTTGAAAGAAAATTATTTTAAAATAACTACGAAATTTTAAAATTTAATGTTAAATTTTGATTTTATTATGAAATTAAAAAACCAAAAAATATATGAAAAATAAATAGCAAATTTACCCTAGGATTTCTAAGGTTTTTATGCACAAACAAAGTAATTCAGGTTCATCAAATGATTTAACCTTTTTGGGAATATTGGTGTATTATTCCTAATTTAGTTAAAAGGTCTGAGTAGTAAAATCAGTAAATAAATATGCAATAGTTAAGCTACTAATTTGTATAATATGATTTCAATTTGAAATTTTCTAAAATAAGTAATAAGGGAAATAAATTGAGACTTAGTTTGAAATTGATTGATATGAATGAGATGGAGTCTAGAATTCACTATGCAGGGTTGGGACACTATCACAAATCAATATCTAGCCTTCATTTTATGATTGGATAGGAGCACTAAAATAAGACACTAGTTGCACCAGTGTTGTAGTCTACTTGTGCCACTACTATCTAAAAGACCTAAGCTTTTTGGGTTTTGTTCATTGTATCTATCTGATCCTGGCTATGAAATTTTAACTCTTGGATGTCTATAGAACTCCTTTCAGAGCTGATTTTTTCTTCAAATCCTACTTATTTAATACTTTGAAGAGGGATCAACGCATATGTAGTTCTCCCACTTCATGTGATTTTAGAAATAGTGGGTATAAAGATGTAAAATACTAAACTAGGTGTGCTTAAGGTGACTAAGGACTAGTGTATGTATTTGAATAAGATAGAAATGGTATTGGATGGTTGTATGCAAAGAATATGTAAATATGTTTAAGTAGTATAACTTGTATTCTTGTTTTATTTGTGATATTTACCAACCCTTTATAAATAAAATTTGAATGGGATTTAATAGGAATTTGTTGGTCATGGGTTGAATGTGCTCACATTAGGCCAACAAGAAGAAGGATAAGAACTAGAAGGATTTGGCCATTGATGGTAAGAATTCACTTGGGAAAGAGCACTGAAAGTGGACAGTAGAGGGAGCAGTCCTATAGTCCAAGATGGGTGTTATAGTCTTGAGATAACAAGACCTAGGGGGAAAGATTTGCCATGGAAAGAGCATTCTAGCTGAGCTAGGATCAGGTTTAGAAGGCTACAAATGATTGGGAATCAGTGAAAATATGCCTATGAGGGTCATGAAAATAAGCAGGAGAGAGCTATGAGTTGGATGTCAAAAGTGACTTTCAAGTTACCAATTTTCACATTTTAAATGACTACACTCAATATGAATGAATGAGGTTAAATTAGGGATGTTTGTATGATATTATCAATGTTTTTAAGATAATGGAGAACCTATTTATAGAAATATTTTCTACCTTTTCCATATTATAGATACTCATAGTCCCTAGAATACCTGATCACTTTTAGAGGGAAATTTTTTACAAAATTTAGTTCAATGCTCTTCTTTGTACATTTCTCATGAGATCCAAATATGTTCAAAACTAGGCATGCATCATCCTTGTACTTCTAAGTATCTTGAAATTGTATTTTTGTCTTTGTCATGATTCATGTCTTGTGTTAATGTTTCTATGTAGTTCCTCAATGCATAGATCTTGTCTTGAAGCCTTTTACAAGATTTTATTCACTTTGTTAAGACCACATTCTGTGTTTATAAACATTCAAGTTGAGGGTAATATAAGCCTAGTTTTAATCTAGGATGATGCCATCATATGAACAAAATATAATTGTTTAAAGGTGGGTTTTAATAGGATGAGGGTCAAAAAAGGTTATTTTTAGTCATAATAAAGTCATTAATAGATTAAAAAGGGTCTCTAAAGTGAATAAGAGGGTGAAAAAGGTCATAATGTCTTATTAATTATCTTGTTCAAGTCACTTTTAGAAATATATACCTTTTCTAATGTCTTATAGAGACTTATAACACAACATCACCCCTCCATAATCTCCATAATTCCGTACAAAAGGGGTTAAAGTGCATTAAATGACTTATTTTCTCTCTCTTCCCTATAATTGACATTTTTAATTCCTCTTTCAATGTTGGATGATACAAAATCAAACCAAAATAGTTCCATTTTCTAAATGGGTATGCAAGTTTTATGGTTTCTGAAACATTTTATAGGGTTATTTAATGTCATAGAGATTCAATCATGGATAAAAATCATTGATTTCAAGCAAAAAGTAGAAAAACCCTTTAAAATGAATATTTGTATAAGATTTGTAGGTTATTAAGGGGTTTTATTTAATTTTTTAGAACTATCCATATTTAAAAAGTAGACTAGAATCATGGGATGTCACTCACCTCATGATCAATCCAATACATGTCTTATAGAAGAGGATCCATGCTCAAAAGACCAAGAAATAACCAAAACTTACCCATGAACTCCTTCGTAGACCTGTACAAACTATTTTCTAGGATGTACCAGAAGAAATGAGAATATGCATGGACCTATATGGCCATTAGAGAGAGATTAAGGGGTCATAAAAGACTCATCGTAGGTGTTAAGAGAGATAAATATTTAGACAAAGATATGAACAATCATTTATAAGATGAAATAGTCCTCAAAAGAGCTCACTGGAGGCATAGGTTTGAAGGAGATTCCATTTATGCTATTTCATGGAAAATAATGGCACTTATAGGAAGTTAAGAGGTCTATTAATCAAAATTTAGATTCATCTAACTAGATTGAGAATCCACAAGGTATGTTTGTCTAGTAAAGACTCCATTGACGACCTCAAAACCCTCTTAAAACCCCAAATTTCTGAAGCTTGCTTTCTACTGCTTTTGGGTTCATTCCAATAGGTTTTATGGGGACAAAACATTGTTAATATTATTTGAATGTCTATTTAAGATCTTTCTATTATATTTTAGGTAATGAGATCCAACCAAGGTTTTTATGAGTGATTCAAGATTTAAACAAGAACACAAGACTATATGAATAGAAATGAAGTTTTCAAGGAATTGTAAGATATTATTCACTTAAGAGATAGTATTGAATAAATATGATGATCCTAATATAACTAATCAAGTTATCAAAGCAAGTGGCAGATGCATCAATCCCATAAGAATCTTAGTTTATAGGGTTTTAGTAAGGTTTAAGTCTTTAATATTCTTACATAGGTATAAAAGGAAACAATGGTGATTTGTAATGATTTAGAGGAATTTCCTTAAGTATAAATCCTCAAACCAATAGTAAGCCCTTTTTTATTGATCTTCATATTGCATAGACATGGATTTGGTCTCATAGAGGGTAGTTATAAGATAGAACAATGGTGTTCAATCTAAAATAAGGACATGTAGGCTAGTATACCAAGAATGGTAAGGTTTTGAATATATCAATGACATGTTCAACATGAAGTTAGAATTCAAGCAATCCAAAAAACTCATTATTTCACATTAAATATATTTCATTAACAATATATATTGATATAAACATGAGTTTCCATATCTTGAGTAAGGTTTTTATGAGTTTCAAACTTGACTAAGAGGCTCTATAGGTTGTATCAAGAGATAAAAGATTTAAGGTGGTTTGAAAGTGTTTGTTTCTTGATAAAAGGTCCTTAAACTATTCAAAATATTTTCCCTAGCACCCAAGATGATATCAATGTATGTTATAAGGCAGAGGAGAGAATATTAAACTCATTCATAGGCCTTTGGAAAAGGGGCAAAGTTTAAGGAATTGTATTGGCTTTAAAGGTCTCTAGAGCATATTCATGGCATCAAACATGGTTTAGAAGGATTTAAAGGATATAATAATTCTCTAGTGCATCTTGATATGGATTCATCCAAGCCTCAAAGCCCTTTTAATAGATTTTTAGGCCTACAAAGACTTCTAAAGACTAAATCATGTTCTTAAGATCATCAAGACTAGGCCTAATCCTAAAATGGCATTGAAGGAATCATCACTCAAGCTAAAAAATGTAAATATATGGTTTCAATATCTCAGTGAGTGGAGACAATAGAAAACTACACATAATCATTCTAGTTGTCAATATGCCTTAATACCCCTATAAAAACCAAAGTTTAGTTGACCACCTAGTTAGATAACTCATAAACTAACTTAACATCTAACCAAACCTTTTTAACCTCCACCTTGACCAATTTACCTTTGGAACTTGACTACTAATGGTTATCCCAACCATTGATGGTCAGCTCTCCTTACCTCCTCAACTTCTTAACACATCAACCATCTATGTGTAAGATAATAAGGCACAATTTAATATATTTACCTTATGTAGTACTAAAAAACTTATAAACATCATGATCAGTAACCTCACCCTCTAGGGAAACTTCCATCCTCCATCAATCTTTTCCTATAAAAGGAGGGGAGTGGGAGGTGAAAAAGGATCAATCATAAAAGTTATCAATAATACAAGTATTTAAGCTCTCCAACATTAGTCTTCTTATATCAACTTAACATCATAAAAAGAAAAATTAACCTCTATCAAATTTGATTTTGAGGTCAAAGTACCATTACTCTAGTAAAATTACTTCATCTTTCAAACACCCATCAACTAAAAACCTATATGTATATCAATACTTTAGTTTTGTTATTTTGGATTTTTGACCTCCCTAACTTAATCAGACCTATCTACACCTTATTTCCTCTCCACTAGATCCTTAATAGAACCTTTATTTGTCCATCTAACTACTCTATAATTATTCTTTGATTACCTTTAGAAACACACAAGAAATTACTAATGGTTATCACAACCATTAGTAGTCACCCCCAACTATCAATGGTTACCTAATCACCAATAGATAGCCAAACCACCAACGGTTCACCCAATTACCGATGGTCACTATGGTATAAATTGACAATTTATTTTAATCTCATTATCCCCAACAAAACCTAACTTTCTATGTTCCTACCTATTCATAAACCCTTTTCTAATTTTTTGAACTAGACCCCACTTACTTTAAGATGATTATTGACTAATTTTGTTTTATATTTAGTCATTTAATTTAACAAGCATTCTACTTTCTTCTTATATTACATTTCCTCTATCTTATGTAAGTATATTACATTATCATTTCCAACTTGATTATTATTAACAATGGATTGATAGCCTCCTAGAAAGCATATGCTTCATGGATCTAGCTCACATTAGGCACTCCACTCAACTATCTTGCTAACAATCCCATTTGTTAGTGTGTTCTTATTTGTAGGTTATTCCTTCCTAGCCAAAGAGGAATTCTCCATCATCATCTGGATTACACGTGCATCACTAACTAAGTATTTCTACCACACCCTTATTACTAGTTTCTTATCTTCTTCCAAAATTAAGAAATGAGTGGAAAGAAAGAGAAACATTTTGGCACACCCAGTGGGACTCCTTAGAATAATCTAGGTGCCCTTTCTTTCTTCCTCTGTTCTATGCTCATTGAATGAAATCTGAAATTTATTTTGACATAAAATAAACCCATTGCATTACTGTTGATGCAGGAAATTGCACAATTTGGCAGGAAGTCAAACTTCTACCTTCTCCTCACAACATGGAAACTCCTCTCTCACATGTGGGACATCGAAGCTAGAGAGGAGATTCTCTAGTTAAGGGCTAGCTCCCTTTGATGTATCATTGTTTGTTCTAGCAAGTGCAAAATATAGGTATAGATAGATAGATATAATGGGGGCATGAAAAGGGAGAAGAAATGCATGGAAAACAAACTACCTACTCTAAAAGAGGTGATGCACCAAAATAAAGGTTTACCTTCACACATCCACTCTTAGAATTAGACAAATGCATACATACACTACGCACTTGGCAGAAGGACCAGGCTACTAAAACTGGTAGGGAGTCTTTCATGAAGGCATAGGAGACAAAAAACACTAAGGCATTATGGAATGCACACTATAAGTAACTCCTGTCTATTTTGGTCTTCTTAAATGTCAGTGCTTCTCCTTTTAGCTGCAACAATGGTGCCTTGTAGATAGTAGGTCTGCTAGTGTTGAACCTGTGAGAGCATCAAAAGACAATGACTGGACACAAGCAAACATTCAACGCATACATGTTAATATCTATCCAATTGGAGGTAAAAAACTACATTTGTATTGATCTAGGTGAAATTTTTTAGAGCTATGCCCTTTAAAAATGTGAAATATTATTACAAAATGACCAATCACAATGTTATATGGAAAAAAGACAAGGAGACTCCTTTCAGGCTTTGCTTGCAAGTGGCCTATTGCATCTTTATTGGGATGAAGAAAAACACTGTTAGTGCATCATCCTTCTAGAAGAGGCCTATTGGAATGATGTTGGTTGCTTGTCTTTTTTTTTAAATCTTATCTGCTTACTTGGCCCCTAGGGTGAACCTCTTGGTAGGTCACTTCAATTTTTGGCTCCTTCTGGTTAGCATTCTCCTTGTTTTAAAACCAACGGCCACCCCCGCTTTGGTCAAACTTTGACATCCTCCCTAGATGTCCTCATGCCTTTGTTTTGTCAGTTACCTGCTAGCTTCAAGCCTCTTAATTTATTCCCATCTTACTTTATCACCCTCCAGAGTAGCTCCTCTACCTGCATACTTTGACAACTCTTTTGTGTTGTATGGACTGCCCCTTAGCTTATATGTTTTGCATCAGGATTTTGAAAGTCCCGCAAACTTTGTATGCTCTATGGACTTTGTATGCTCTGTGGACTTTGTCTAGGCTTTGAATGTTCCACAGACAATTTCCCCATGGACTTTTGTTTGTGTATGTTTTCTCACAGAGAAAAAGTCCACAAAAAATTTGTCTACGTTTGCTTTTGTTTTATATTCCATGAGCTTTTGCCTTATTTTTTTTAACATGCCTAACCTTTGCATTGTTTTAAGCCAATCCCAAATTCCTTTTGCCTTTATTAAAATTTGAGCCTTTACTTGAAACACCTACCTTTGTGTTAAGCCATGTGTGCCAATGAACCGAGGATGTTGAACCTCCATGAACCGAACCCGTTGAACTAAGTACATTGAACCTAGCCTGTCGAACCAAAAAATTGGTTCAACGGTTCAAAAGTATGAAAGTTCAATGCATATTAAAATGAGGTGCTTGAACTGAGTGGTGAACCTTTTGACTTGAACCAAGCCCATTGAACCAAAATTTTGTTCAACGGTTTGGTTCAACCATGTTGAACTGAGATGAATCAGGCTGAACTGAGCATGAACTGAGCAACCCAAAAAAATAACTAGCATGAATAGTAAGGGAGGAAGGGGACCACAAATTTTACCTATGGGCAAAATTTGGTCAACAAATTAGCGACTCCCAAGGGAAGCATGCCTGCTATGCTTAGAACTAGTTGCCTCAAAATCCATTGGGCATGGAGTCAAATGCAGCAATGAAAGAATTATCAATAGCCTAAAATATTTGAGAATCAAACATGAAGCTTTACCCCACATGTGAAGGAAAACACACAAGGCTGAAAAACACTACCTGTACAAACTGCACTTAGGGAAAGCAGGAGAAGAAACTAAAACAAACTATTATGTACAACTAACTAGGCATTTTTTATTCCCTCCTGGATCAAATGGAAAACATCTTAAGTCCCCTCCCTAGTAAGAAGACTTATGGCCCCAAGAAAGTAGCTGAATGGAAAAGAGAATTGGTGACTTGCTCTTTTTACCTCTCACCTAAGTTGGCTTGTCCTTGAGTGGAGATTCAAACATGCTTCCAATGTATACGTACTATGTTTGTTCTTGGAAGCCTACTAAATGCTGGTCCTTCAGGTTGGTGCATCCCATCAAAAATTCAATTGTTGTCAGCTCATCACTAGAAGCCTCCTGATATGCATCATTGACTATCTCATTCTCCTTTGCCTCATGCTCAAGTTCCACTATACGACCATCCATCTTGATGATTTTGGAGAAAGTGTCCTCAAATTCACCAACCTCTTAAAGGGATAAATCTAAAGAACTGCTAGCTCCTTGCATGCTTGTTTGAAACCCAATGCTACCTTCTTTATTTTTAACCAGCTCATAACCTACCTGGAGAGTAGCACAACCTACCTTAATGCCTTCAAATGAATTATTTGAAACATGAACAAGAGATTGCCCATGCTCATCCACATCACTTTGCTTGATTTCCTCCTCAGTTGTAATCATGAAGTCTACCTGGTTAGTCATAAATTGAGCATAATCAATACCAGGCAAGGCCTGATAGCTTTCTTAGAGTTGTATAGATGGAATGCATTTAGACACATAATCTGTCATTTGATCTGAAACATCCATCACACGTTCACTGAGGAGACTTGCTCTAAACTCTAATTCTATAATTCACCTATCCAAATATTCCTGGAAAAGCCTTTCTTGAAATTCACAATCATTATCAGGGGCATGAGTAGCCTCTTCTTCTTCAAGAGTTAGACTAAAACCTTCCTCCTCCTCCTCCTCCTTACTAGTAAAAGATTCAACTATTTGCTTCTAGCTCGTGGTCCTAGGATTAGACTCTTGCTTTTGTGAGTAGGCAACAACTTTATCATTTTGAAGGTCCTGGGCTAGTTTATGATGCTCCTCCTTCCATCTTGGAATTTGGAGATCATGTTTAAAGACCTGAGGAGGTTGGGGAATAATTGGAAGGGTCTGTTCATGCATAGGGAAAGCTATCTAAAAAGAGGCGTGCTGAAAAACTAGGTGCATGAGATTGAGGGTAGGACTGATTGTTGCATTGGCTGAGCTAGAATGAGCAAGTGACATCTGGTAGAAAGGATTTGGTACACAAGGGATAGCCTTTTCTAAAATAGGACAGGGCAGACCCTGAGCAAAAACTTCTTGATTTTCATCCCTCCACTTCACTAGCACTTCATCAATATTGAAATTAGCTTGTGGATTGATGAAAGGGATACCTTTTGGCATTGGCTGGTCTGTAGCATCTGAAAGCTCCATCTCTTTTTCACCTAGTAGTCTTGTCTTCTTTTCTAGTTCCTCAATCCGCTTGGCTAGGTCATCCTCATTTTGTATTTCTTCATTTTGGATGACATCTTTTTCCTCTTTGTTGTTCCATGACTCGACCACTTTGTTCCAACTCAAGCAATTTGGGTTGGGCATTTCCTTTAGGGCTGATGGGGCCTCAATGTGAGAGGACAGTGAAGATTTTATTCCACTTCCCCTATTACTATAATGGACTGCTACATCTAAAGGTTTTCCAATTCGATCTGTCTATCAAGATTAGCCTTAAACATAAGATTCACTATTTCATAATTCTCCTCAACATGATTGGGGAACATACTTTGATAGGCTCGACTTGGCTCAAAAGTAGGGGCTATATATGAATAATATGATGCTTAGGGCAATGAGTATGCAGGTTGATAGACTTGGTAAGGCTGCCTCTCATAAATACTCAGCTTCTCCTCCAAAGATGCAATCAAACCACTCACATCCAACATCTCATTCATAAGATTGTGCCAACTGGCTCTTTCAATGGGAGTCCATTCCTTCTTAACCTAATTCAGTGCATTTCTCACTTGAAGGATGACATGATTAGGAACTTCTTGGATACATCCCCTTTTGATGTTGAGATCTACTACATATTTTTCATATCCCAGTAGTGCTCGCTTGAAGGAAAAAACTGGTTGATTGGCAAAAAGATTGGGTTCAGTGGGAGAAGTGACATACTGAGAAGACTAAGCACAAGGGTGATATAGCTCATAACAGGGTTGAGACTGGCCATATTGGGTGTGATAAGGATTTCCATAAGGCTAGTAAGTATCATAGCCATGTTGGCTAAAAAAATAGAGTCCATAGCTTAAAATGATTAAATTTACACATACTAGAAAATGCAATTCTTGATGGTACCAGGCTACTTAACTAGTGGATATAACTCAAAGTCATCAGATGTTGAAGAAAATGATTTGCTATAATAGGACCAACATCAATCTTGAAATTTTACTGTGTTATTGAACTTGATGTCCCATGGGTGTGCCAAAACTATTGACACATGAAATTGTACCCTTTGGCAGGAAGTCAAACTTTTGCCTTCTCTTCATAACATGGAAACTCTTCTCTCACTTGTGGGATAGCAAATCTAGAGAGGAGAGTCTCTAGTTAAGGTCTAGCTCTCTTTGATGTATCATTGTTTGTTCCAGCAAGTGTAAAATAGAGGTATATATAGATAGATATAATGGGGGGATGAAAAGGGAGAAGAAATGCATGGAAAACAAACTACCTACTCTAAAAGAGGTGATGCACCAAAATAAAGCTTGACCTTCACACATCCACTCTTAGAATTAGACAAATGCATACATACACTACACACTTTGCAGAAGGACCAGGCTGTTAAAACTGGTAGGGAGGCTTTCATGAAGGCACAGGAGATAGAAAACCACTGAGGCATTATGGAATGCACACTGTAAGTAACTCCTATCTATTTTGGTCCACTCAAATGTTAGCTCTTCTCCTTTTAGCTACAACAATGGCACCTTATAGATAGCAGGTCTATTGGTGTTGAACCTATGAGAGCATCAAAAGACAATGACTAGACACAAGCAAACATTCAATGCATACATAGAAATGTCTATCCAAATGGAGGTAAAGAACTACATTTGTATTGATCTAGGTGAAATTTTGTAGAGCTACACCCTTTACAAATGTGGAAGATTATTACAAAATGACCAATTCACAATGTTATATGGAAAAAAGACAAGGAGATTCCTTTGGTGCTTTTCTTGCAAGTGGCCTATCGCGTCTTCATTGGGATGAAGAAAAACACTATTGGTGCATCATCCTTCTAGAAGAGGCCTATTGGAACCATGTTGGTCGCTTGTCATTTTTTTTGTCTTATCTTCTTACTTGGCCCCTGGGGTGAACCTCTTGGTGGGTTGCTTCAATTTTTGGCTCCTTTTGGTTAGCATTCTCCTTGTTTTAAAACCAACGACTGCCCCCACTTTGGTCAAACTTTGACATCCTCCCTGGACATCCTCGTGCCTTTGTTTTATAAGCGGCTTGTTGGATTTGGGCCTCTTAATTTATTCATGGCTTGCTTTATCACCCTCCTGAGTAGCTCCTCTGCCTGCATACTTTGATGTCTCTTTTGTGTTGTATGGACTGCCACTCAGCTTATATGTTTTACATCATACTTTTGAAAGTCCCATAGACTTCAAATGCTCCATGGACTTTATGCACGATTTGAATGTTCCACAGACAATTTCCCCATGGACTTTTATCCATGGATGTTTTCCCATGGATAAAAAGTTTGTGGAAATTCTATCTGCATTTCCTTTTTTTTTATATTCCACAGCCTTTTGCCTTATGTTTCTTTAACACACCCAACCTTTGCATTGTTTTAAGTCGATCATGAATTCCTTTTGCCTTTATTAAAAGTTGAGCCTTTACTTGAAATGCCTACCTTTGTGTTAAGCTATGTGCGCCAATGAACCAAGGATGTTGAACCTCCATGAACCAAACCCATTGAACTAAGTACGTTGAACCCAGCCCGTTGAACCAAAAAATTGGTTTAATGGTTCAATGGTATGAAAGTTCAACGCATATTAAACTGAGGTGCTTGAACTGAGCGATGAAACTTTTGACTTGAACCAAGCCCATTGAACCAAAATTTGGTTTAATGGTTTGGTTTAACCATGTTGAACTAAGATGAACCAGGCTGAACTGCGCATGAACTGAGCAACCTAAAAAAATAATTGGCATGAATAGCAAGGGAGGAAGGGGACCAAAAATTTTACCTATGGGCAAAATTTGGTCAACAATTACATTGATTGCTTGTTTGTTTTAGTTCATCTAGATACTTAAAAACAAATTAATTATTCATATTTTTCACTCTTTTTATAACACTCTTATCTAAACCACATAATTAATCAACACATCAAAATAAACTTGAGACAAAGCTTGACTAGGATTTCATCACCTAGTAGTAAACCTTACCCTTTTTTGACAATCCTACTTGGAGGTCATTACTTAGAGGAAACCAACTCATCTCTCTAGTTAAGTATAAACTATTAAATTTAGTATATCTTGGCTAAGTACCTACTACCCTTATCATTGTGGTGTGTAAAGTGAGGGGGTATACCCCAATACCAAGCCACATACTAAAGATCAATATAGATTTCTTTCTTGAGAACTTAAACATAACCTAAAACCATCCATATGTTTCCTCTTTAGTACCTAATCTATAAGTCAACTTTTTTCTTCACACTTTCTAAGGCATAAACTAAAAGAGATCTAAAAAGAATCCTAAGTTTAAATTCACTTTTAGTGTATGTTTTGATTGCATTGAATTATTTTATTTTTCTTGATTTTTGTTTGAGGTGTGATTTTTCATCATCCCTTTCCTATTTTCTCACATGGTCTTTACTAGATAGCAGTTGAGAAATCAAACCATCCAAGGACCACCTTCCTCATCCTCCTCCCCCTCTATGGAGTATACTTTAGATATTAATGTTTATCCTCCTCATTCACCCCCTCCTACCATGTTGTGGCTATTTGTTGAGGCTTATGCAAATTTTGTCAAATTCTTTGATAACAACCCCATATCCCTTTGACATTACCTTAATACTTTATCTCACTACCAATCTAACACCTTCTATGCCAACCAACACCTCCAACATAGGAGTAACCTCCCCTTTTATCACTCAAGCCTTATCCACTATGGGTATATCTTCTATCCCTATCTCTACCATTCCTCTTATTACTACCAATCCACCAATTTATACCCCACTCCAAAAAATTTTACTTTTTATACCTCTTAACCTTCCACTCATTATCACAAGGGTCACCATGTAACATCAACCTAATGCGTCAACTATACCTCCAAACCAACCTTTGTCAATCCCTCAAAAACCACCCATAACATCTTTCCAATATGTTCCTAATCTATAAGGATACATACCACCTTCTACCCAACCTTTGGTGTGCATGTACCAATATGGAACATCATCCTAACCTTCCATAACCACATACTAATATGTGGCACCTTCTCAGCCTCCCACATAATAGCCATACATTCTAGCCACCCAATCTCAACCGAACCTACTACCAAACTATGGAGCTCCCCAACCTCAAATATATTTAGTTAAGATGTTAATGTATAAAATGTCTAATCTTGAGTCATCTATTTCTGGAGCTCATAACATTATATATTATGATCAATTTTACAATGAACCCATTCATCCATCTATTCCTATCCAACCTTATCCTCCTCAATGGAAACTACCTAGGTTTTCTAAGTTCTAAGGTAAGGAGGACCCCCAATAACATTTGAGAGAATTCTGACATTCTTCTTATTTAATCACATATGATGATTCTCTCCTACTTCATACCTTCCCCATGTCCCTATCTATACTAGCCTTGGTTTGGTATAGTGCTCTTACCAAGCACTCTATCTTCTCCTTTTGTCAACTACCACAAATCTTTTTAGATTACTTTTTAATTAACATATCTAGAAAGTCTTATATTACTAACCTTTAGTCCATTAGGAAATTTAATGATGAATTAATTGTCAATTTCATAACTAGATGGAAAGGTCTCATTAACCAAATTTCCTTTTCATTACCCCAATCCAAAATGATTAAAGTCTTCTCTCGAGGTTGTGCCAAACATATTATTCCAACTCTTCAAATTTAGATTTTAAAACTTTTGATGAAGCATTTACCATGGCACATAAACTTGAAATTAGAGCCATTGATGAAGGGAAATTGAAGATGAGAAAAAAAAAATCTAGTTTTAAATCCAATGATCCTTTTTCCAGAAAAACAACCAACCCATCAAACCATCCCAACTCCAAGACAAAAGTGACCACAAACATGGTTGTCTTAAAATCCACTCCACCTCCAACCATCAACCAACCAAGTCAAATTAATTCTTCCAACCCATCAAACCAAAAAAATTGTAACCAAATCCAAACCACTCGAAGGAAATATACTCCCATAAGGGAATCGTATGCTTCAATTTTGGATAAACTAATTAAAGTTAACCTCATCCAAATTCCTCTTATCAAACCACCCCAATAATTTGATGCTTCTCACCTCACACTTGGATGGTACAATGAAAATGATCTATGTGTCTTCTATCGAATCATTGGACACGGTGTAAGTAGGTGAAATACCATTAAATATATTATCCAAAACCTGATTTACAAAGGTGAGCTTGTATTATATAATCCCAATGCACCTCCAAACCAATCATTAGACATCTTCTATAAACCTTTCCCTGACCATGTACCTTCCACCAACCTTGACAATAGCAAACCAAGATCATCTCATGATCATGAGGCACACACGATTAATGTTTTTCCCACTAAACCTATTTTTGAGGACACCATTACCTCAACTACCCTTTCTTATACCCCACTTGTTGAAGTGGTATAATCTTCTTATATTCATTTGGACAACCAGATCAAAGAAGAAATCCATTCTCTTTAAATTTAAGAAACATTGACCAAACCACCTCCTCTTTCATATAAATATCAAAGGAGGCAATCATTACATCAACCACTTCTTCCTCCAATCCACTTATGGAAATGGTGGAATCACTACAATTTCCTTTGGACATCTAATCAAAGGAAGAAACCACCTCACTTTTCCCATTTGAACAAACCATACCCTCCTTACCTACCATAGAACCAACCACTCCTTTGGAAACCACTCCAAAGGAAGAGATTATCTCCTCTATTCTTTCCATAGAAACACCATCTTCCTCAACCATCAAACCTTATACCCAAGACAAAGGAGAGGAAGCTATTTCCTCACCATAACCCAAGGAATTAATATTTGAAACCAATAACCAAGGAATCAAACCCATCTATAAACCATTTTCTATATTGGTCTAAAATCTAGATTTTATCTCTCAACCCAGCCTAGATAGGGCCGCATTTTGGCACCATATTGGGATACTTTACCAAAACAAAAAATAACCTTTAACCTCACTTACATATACCCTCAAACCCATCATTACCTCAACCCCATCTTTAGATACTTCATCCTCCAAAACTATAGTCGAATCTTTCAACCCAACTCAATATAAAATTAGTAAATCACCATATGCTTCTTTGACCAAACCGATCAATAATATAACAATAATTATTACTCCTATCTTGGTTCATCCATCTTTGAAATTGGACTTAACCTCATCAAGTCCACTTAAGAAACCTTTGACTAAACCTATCAAATTAGAGGAACTACCAAACCATCTAGAACTAGACCCATACCACCCCCTTCTCTCTTAACTTCAATTTTAGGACCCTATCCATCCACTATCCCCATTACCTATTCCTCATATATAAAACCTTCTCCTTTTATTCTACCTACACCTACCTCCACCAAAACAACACAATCCCCATCATTATTGACTAACTTATCTACCTCTACCTTCCCAACTATCACAAAATATTCACCCTCCAACTCTAACTCATCCACCTCGAAACTGACCATAACCAAACAACCCCAACTAAAAATACTTACCAAAACTATCCCACCACCTCCAATTTTTGTGTTAATTCCTACTCCCAGAAAGGCTCTAACTCTTCAAATAAAAAACCCAACACCATCAACACCTTTGGTTGAATCCTATTTGACCATTCTTCAAAGGTTGTGGCAAACCTTTTCTATAACATTACCACGCATCAAACCTTTTGACACTTCACATCTTAAACCAGCATGGTTCAATGACACTTTGATCTACCTATACCATAGGACACTAGGACATGATATTGAGAACTGTAGATCTCTCCAAACAAATATCCATAACCTTTTGGATGAGGATGATCTATTATCATATGAACCTCATTTTAACCTTCAACCTACCCAAACACCAACTTGAACCATCCAAAATTTAGATACTCCCCCACTCTCACCAAAAAATTTAAAATGAATTGAAGAATCAATCTAAACTAACATTTCCTCTTATCCATACCATTCATATGGTTACCCGATATCAAGCCCAATCACAAGATAAGGAAAAATAAAAAGTGTCCATACCATGGACCTACCCTTCATCACCTCAACCTTTCACTAGAACCCAAACACTTCCACCATTACCTAAACCCAAAATATCCATCTTGGGTGCCTCCCTTTCTAACCCTTCCTAATCCATTCAATGTGTAGTGTTGAAACAACTTCACCAAAATCTAGTGAAAATGAGATTATATGAATTAATCATCACCTCACAAACTCACCATCAAACATTAATAGATATTATATAATCCATCAAGGTTCAAATTGAATATCCTCAACCCCTTTTATCCTTTATCATATCCCTTCAACTTTCCACCCTAGTCACCTTTAAGGATTCATAAATACCCTATGTGCATTATGATGATCCCTATTATCCCTTCTTCATCATAGAATACATCAACCAAACCCATATCAAGAGGGTGATGACTAATGGATGGGATAGTATCAAAATTATCTCATCTTATGCCTATGACCAACTTTATTTGACTAAGAACATCATGTCTAAAACTACAACAGTTCTTCATGCTTCAATGACACCATGGCCACCACCTTGGGGACATTTGTTCTCCATATTTTTTTGAGACCTCAAACCATTATATAACATTTTTACATTGTATAAGATGAGTTCTAATACAAAATTTTACTTGGATACCCTTGAATCCATTCTATGAGTTGTGTCCCTTCCACCCTACATCCTTGTGTCAAATTTGAGCACAAAGGTCATGTCATCACCATACTGACTAACCCTTGTCCCTTTGCATCTTAAAATATGATGTACATGCCTAATGATGTTATTATTCCTTACCCATCCACCTCACCACCAAATACCAAAAAATACACCTCAATAGTTGATGAAGCTTCAATAAGTTCATCTATCCCTTCTTCATAGATTCCCATAGAGGATCCCTTAGAACTAACACTTTGGGAATAACATCTTCTAGCCTTAGATGTCTTCCCTACTCCTCAAGAGTATGGGAACCTCACCCATAACCCTAGTTATGACCCCAAAATAAAAACCATCATCCCTTTTAGGCCACATAATCATCAAACTAACTTCATCTATGGGGGACTCGACCATCTACTTCTTTCTACCACTATTACCCTTCATATCAGACAATTCACCTCTAACTTATCCTATCTCAAAAAAACTACATTTTCCAAATCATACCTTTATAGGCTTGCCTAGAAGGGGTTTGGCCTTGGCCTTTATGAATAGGGACATCACAAGATACCCACAATCAAAACCCAAAATCCTTATGAGTTAGTTGGCCTAAGATTCATACCACTAGAAGAACCCACCTCACAAAAACCCATCTCCACCATCAATGAGGATGTCCCATCCTCACCAAACCCATCTCCTTCAAATTTTGAGGATTTATATATGATCTCACCTAATTTATTTTATCAATACCATTAGTTTGGGCCCAATAACCTATCAAAAGGATGGCCAAACTAAAACTCTTCCTCTCATCCATCTTGAAATGGTAGAAAATAATTCTCCTACCATCAATACCATCCAATGTCAGGATGATGATTCCATTCTAACATACCTTGGTGTAAGGGATTATTATATCCATAAATCTATTCATCTTGTGAAGCTAACCATGTTGAATAAATCTACCATTGATGTCAACTTGGGTACTTAGGATAACCCTTATATTGTCAAGATCAGACAATCTTTGAACCCTACAGAACAACAAGATTACCGTTCCTTCATGATTGTAGCATACAATTTGCTTGGTCCTATCAATATATGCCTAGAATTGACCCTTCCATCACTCTCCATAACATTTTCACTCATCTTGATGCTAAGCTTATTCAACAAAAGCTTTACTGGATGCACCCTCATATCACCCTTCTAGTCTAAGAGGAACTTCAAAACTTATTATATATTTATTTCATCCAACCCACTAACTATCCCGAATGGGTTTATAACATAGTTACCATTACCAAATATATAAGGGGACTTCACTTTTGTATCAACTTTCACAACCTTAACCTAGCTTGCCCAAAGTATGACTTTCCTTTTCCTAGCATCAACCAAATCATTAATCTTACAGCTAGCCATGTGATGTTATCTCTTATGGATGGTTTCTCAAGATAAAACAAAATATTGATTGATCCCACTAATAAACATAATATCTCTTTCATCACCCCATGGGGAATCTTTTGTTATAGAGTCATGCCCTTTGGTTTGAAAAATTATGGTGCAACTTACTAGTGATAAATGGCATACATCTTCCATAAACTTATACATAAAATCATAGAGGACTATATGGATGATCTCCTTGGAAAATATAAGCATCACAAGGAGCACCTAGATATTCTCACCATCATCTTCGAACATCTTATCCATTTCCATGTTAGACTCAACCCTAAGAAATGTATTTTTTGAGTTCTTTCTAGAAATCTCTTTGGCTTCATTATCTCCATTTTAATAATTGAGGTATACCCTACCAAATTTATAATAATTTTGGAAATTCCACCTCTAACCAACCTTAACCAACTCTACATCTTACAGGGGAAGCTCCAATTGATTCACTAATTCATCTCTTAATTATCAAATAGATGTCAACCTTTTCACCATCTCCTTAAGAAAGACACTTCCTTTAAGTAGACCAAGGACTACCAATAAGCCTTTGATTCAATAAAATAATACCTTCATTTTCCACCTATTTTAACCCCTCTTAAAGAAGACCATCCCTTATACCTTTATATATCCACCACTGACATTTCCCTAGCAATAATGCTCACTTACCATGATGAACAAAATAAAGACCAAGCAGTCTATTACATAAGTTGAACACTTATAGAGTATGAGACTTGGTACTCCCATCCCAAGAAACTTTTCCTCATCCTCGTATTTGTGTTTTCCAAACTTCACCACTACCTTCTTAATAATAAAACCTATGCCATCACTAACACCGACCCACTCAAGTACATGCACTCCAAACCATATAAAAACTAGCATATGGCTAAGTGGCTCATGCTTTTAGCTGAGTTTGATCTTGATTTCCTTTATCAAAATTCAATTAAATTTCAAGTGATTTTTGATCAATTATTTAAAGATCCTCTAGTAGATAACCAACCTCTTTCTCTTTCCTTTCCAGATGAGTCCATCGTAACCCTTTCTCAAAAGGACCCTACCTATTCAATGACCATGTTATTTGATGGCTCAAAATGCCAATGTGGTGGGTGTGCCAAATTTATTCTCATTCCCATCAATGTTTAACATCTTCCCATTTACTTTAAACTTGAATTTGAATGCACCAATAATGTGGCTAAGTATGAATCCCTATTCATAGGTCTCCAGATCACTCTAGCCATGGGAGTCAAGATGATGAATGTCTTCAGTGATTCCTAACTTGTAGTCAACTAGGTAAATGGATCTTATAAATGTAAAAATGATGTCTTATTAAAGTACAAACAAATCATAACATACTCTTAGCATCATTTGATCATTACCTTATCTAGTTGGTTCCACAATCAACTAACAAGTTTGTGGACACAATGGCTTCCCTTTTGAAATCCCATCTCAACCTTCTAACTCAAAAATATTTGTTACCATCCATAGTTTAATCACCCTAAATTATATCCATTCTTCCCTTCCTATAAATTTTAATGTGGAAATGTCTCCATCAGATATATGGTACAAACAAACTTTTGATTACCTCAACCTTAGTATCATTCCTCCAAAAATCTCTCAGAATGCCTAAAGAGACTTTGTTTAGAGCATGTTTAACTATACCATAATAGGGGGAATCCTTTAAAAATGTGGCTTTTATGGCCTCCTTTATTATCTTCATTATTTTGAAACTTCCCATGCTATTAAGGAAACACATGATAGAATCTATGGGGGGCATTTTAGTGGCTTAGTTGTCGCTAAACACATCTTTCTCCTTATCTACTATTGTCCCACCCTTAACCAAGACTATTATGATAATGTAAATAAGTGTGTCAAATGTTAATAATATGCTAATTTACACCATGCACCAGACCATAGCCTCCAAGTATCCGAATAGTTTTGGCCATTCTCACAATGGGGCCTTGATCTTATTGGGGAAATCAATTCTCATTCATCATGATGCCACCAATCCATAATTAATGCTACCAAGTATTTCACCAAGTGGGTGGAAGCCATTACTCTCATCTCTACCAAAGCCAAGAAAATTGTCTACTTCATTAACCAACACATCATCTATCATTTTGGTGTTCCCCATAAGATCATCACCAATAATAGTAAATATTTCAAGAACAAGAAATTACAAGGTATTTGAGATGCATTTGTCATTAAGTTAAGCTTTTCTTCACCTTACCATCAACAAATAAATAGATATTCAAAAGCTTCTAATAAAATCCTTAACAAAATTTTGGCCAAAGTAGTCAATGATTTAGGTTAGGATTCATACCTGCACATCCCTTTCACTTTATGGGCATATCACACCAGCATTCAATCCTCTATGGGTGCTACCCCTTTCTCTCTAGTTTTGAAAGTAGAATCAATCTTGACTTTCAAAGTCTAGATTCCTTCTCTTCACATATGTTTGCAAGAGATTATTTTTGAAAGTGACTATCATCAAGAATGACTATCATGACTTGAGCTACTTTATGAACATCACCTCATAGTGCTCAACCATCTTCATGTTTACCAAGAATGAACCAAGTGTGCCTACAAAAAACACCTAATTTAAT
Source organism: Torreya grandis (assembly GCA_037957365.1). Lineage (NCBI taxonomy): Eukaryota > Viridiplantae > Streptophyta > Pinopsida > Cupressales > Taxaceae > Torreya > Torreya grandis. Next base: position 2,031,746 of record JARHVA010002600.1, read on the forward strand.
GAGAATTCAATATCAGAGATCTTATCCTTAAGTAAAACCAACATGTAACGAATATAGAGAAAAGAAAAAGAGAAAAAATTGCTTTCAATTGGCTTGGACCCTACATCATCACCCATAAGTATAGATCAAGAGCTTATCATTTGTCCTTTCTTGAAGGTAAACTAGAACCTAAGCATCTCAATGTTTTGCATCTTCATCCCTTTTTTTAAAGAAGGATCAAACATAGTTTTTTGTCTAACTTAAGGTCATCCCTTTATTTATGATATTTTTACCTTCACTTACCTATCCCTATCTCCTTTTGAGGATAATAAATTACAACTTAAAACCATGTGATTTAACCATCACAATTATTTCCCAATCCTAAATATGGGTACCACAGCTCTACCCATGGCATGGTTCTCATGGATGCTTTTCATCTCTAATAAGATGGGATGGTCATGGTCTCTTAAAACCATTCCTTTCACCTATCACTAACCTTCTTGTGCTAAAACTTTTTCCCTTATAAAGGAAAACCACTAATCCTAAACAGACTTGTCCATCTATTACAACTTGTAATCTAAAACAAATATCATTTGGGTCTCATATTTCTAGCATTACAGACTACTGCTCCCTTGAAGGATAGTTATCCAAAATATCCAAAATTGCTTAAAAGATAGATTATTCCCTCTAAGGACAACTACCAAACATATAAACCCCAAAATTAGACCACTCCTTTGAAGGATGGCTAAGTCCAATGGGTAAAAAATTATCATTTGAATTTTCCAACATTGATTAGCTTCACAAACTATCAAAAACAAAAGCAATAAATAAAAGACCCTTTATCAAAATCATTTATTCCAAGAAAGATACAATCATATTTCATATCTATCATTAGTATACTTTCTTCATCAATTAGTCTACACCTAGCATTAAAATATGGCCTTGTCTACTATGGTTCTTAGGTCACCTAAAGAAGGGGAACACTAACCCACATAAGATTGCCTTACGTATCCAACCATTTACCTTTCACCTATTACCTATATTTTAATCAAGGAATTTTAACCTTATTTGATATGATTGTGATTAAGACACATTTTTATGAACCTAACAATGGTAATGTGAAGCATTTAAAAGGATTAGGTTCCTTAATCCAATCTAACTTTAGGTTTGTTAGGTCCTTACCAATGAAAAGGCCATCATTTTTCTTTTCTTATCTTTCATTATTTGTTCATATAGAAATATGCCTATTGATTCTCATCTCTTTTTCCTATATTTAGTTTATTATCTTACTTACTTTATTTATTTTCATCTCCATAAAATCAATCATAATCACATTACATCTCCATGATCATCAACAACAAACATCAATAATGAGCACAACATTATAAACTATATCCATGAAACGCATCATTTATCTATTTATTATCAAAACATCATAAAACACATCACACATCATCTATTTATCTATAAATCATCCTATCCATCAAAACCATCATATCTATGAACAAATCATCATAAACCATGTCATCATTCTATTTACCATAAACATCACAACAATTCAAAATGTCATCATAGATCATTAAATCACAAACATCATCAATATCCATATTCAAAACATCTATCACATATACATGAACCTATCTATGAAAAAAAATCATCATATAACATAATTAAATCAACATATACATCATGTCATCGTATCCACCAATACAACATATACGAACACCTATGGACATCACCACATGCCTAAGATAAAGAGTCTAAATATCATCTCATAACCATAAACAATCATAAAAACATTATCATAAACATCAAAACATAATCAAATATATACATCATGTCCATCAAATAAAAGACACATGTAACAATGTAGAAACCTCTCTCTCTCATATACATCTTTCATCATCATCACGCAGGCTGATATCAGAATAAAATATATATACATCATATAATATCATATATCAAGCCCATAGGGTACCACTACTACTTGCTCCTCCTCCTGCACTACCATATGGTGGTGGCCCCCCTAATCTACATACCTAACTCATTATATAGGCCCACTATCCTAGAGTATATATAGTTAGACCACTTAATAAACTAGCCCTATACTCTCCATATCAAATATCCAATGGTGACTATGTTAGCACTATCACCTCATAATATCTCAACTCCTCACTAGCGGATAAGTACCATGTCATAGGAATTATATTGGGTCCTATTACAGGTACCCCTACTGGTGCTACCACTACTCCTACACTCTACCTTAATGAATCTCTCTCTTAAGTCACTAACCTAAGAGAGATCCTCTCTTAGTCTCACTCTCTTATCAACATCACCACCTAACCCTATAAAGTGATAATTTAGCCTTATAAAGTGGCCACCTATCCTTATAATCTAGTGATTTATCTCTATGCCACTATAAGTTATACTTATGCCTAACCATCGTAGCCACCACCATGCATTAGTGCCATAGTGGGATCCACATCCATGGGCTATTGACCCTTATCACCCCATTTAAGATTGAAAGCTATATATATACCCTAGTACCATATTGCATATCCATCCACTACACCAGTATCATCTATCACCACTCTCACCCGTATCTCTTCATGATTCAAAATAACATCCTATGGCTATAGCTCTAAAATCAAGAACTCAACCTCCTCCCTCCTATATCTTGAGAACATTGGTATAATCCCATGTGTAAGACCAAACTATTTCCAAACTTGATCAAAGGGGATAAGATCTATCTCCCCTTCCCACCTCCCATATATCCATTTCCATATCTATAGTAATAGAGTGTGATAACTATACTAAGCCCACCTAGGCCAGCCCACATATGTCCTCCACATTACATCATCCAAAACCAAACCCTCCAAGGCACCTCAAAACCAATCAATATCTCTTTCACCACCACTAACACCTATAAAAGCATAATCTCCCCTCTATCTCAAAAAACCCACTCTATAATCTGTTAGAGCATAGCCATCCCATGGTAGCCTTAAAGGTCTCAACACACTAATATGCTCATACACCTAGAAATAGAACATGAACCCAACATTGATCTCATAATGTCTATGTGTTTTGAATGACTAGATATCCCTATAAATCTACACTAACAACATTGGTACCCACCCAAACATAGTCCTCCCTAACAACATCTCCACCAATACTCATAGTATCAAATAAGGGAATTAGCCATTGATCAAATCAAGAAAATCAAAATAAGACACTAACATCATCATCATAATCATCATCATCATCATCATCCTCATCAACAAACAACTATCTCCTAGAGCCATCTAGTATAGAAACCCATAAAAAACACCACCCATATGATACCTAGTATTGACCCAATTTGATCCATATATCAGATCTATGTGGTACTCCCTCTCACTCTCTATATGATAAATTTTTTCCCCCTAAATGGGTAGCCATGTAATCTTATGCACATACTCCAGTCGGATTCTCATCTCCCTAGTTAGAAATAAAAATGTGTTTGTGGTTGGATCCCATCTCTTGATGAGGGTTATGATCATAGCCACATCCCACAATAGGGGTTGATAGTGTCTCATGACCCTTAGGCCAACCTCCTTCATGTGTCTCAACTCATCATTGATCATCCCATCATATAACTTGGTGAATATACTAGGGAATTGGTCCCTCATCTAAATTTGGTTGTATGCCTACAAACCAATCACATTAGCATACACACTTAGTTATCCACATTTATCTCACTACCAACCTACACCTACCTTTTTCAACCTCTTATAACCTAATCCATCACCTCTACCATATTACCTCTAACATTCACAACAAACCTCTACCTTTATCCATAAAAAATCTAATGGTAACCATGCCATCACTATCACTCATAATATCTCAACTCCTCAATGGTGGCTAAGTACCATGTCATAGGAATCATATCAGTTCCTCCTTCAAGTGCCCCTACTAGTGCTATCACCACTCCTACCATCTACCTTACTAAATCTCTCTCTTGAGTCATTAATCCAAGAGAGATACTTGTTTGATCTTTCTCTCCTATCAGCATCACCACTAACCTTGTAAAGTGGCCACCTATCCTTATAATCTAGTGATCTAGGTTGATGATGATATAAGTGTTGCATATGCCTATCCATTCTAGCCACCACTCTATACTAGTGCACTAGTGGGATCCACATCCATGTGTTTTTGACCCCCATCACCTTATTCAAAATTGATAGCTACATATATACCCTAATACCATGTTCCATATCTATCCACCACACTCGTATCATCTATCACTACTCTCATTGGTAGCTCCTCATGATCCAAAATAATATCATGTGGCTATGGCTTTGAAAGTAAAAACTAAACCTCCTCCCTCCTATATCTTGAGAATGCTGGTAGAATCCATTGTGTAATACCAAACTATTTTTGATCCTGATCAAATGGGATAAGCTATATCTCCCCCTCCCATCTCCCATATATCCATATCCAACTATATAATGATAGAGTGTGATAATTATACTAGGCCCACCTATTCCAAGCCACATATGTTCTCCACATAACATCGCCCATAACCAAACCCTCCAAGGCATCTAAAAACCAATCAATGTCTCTTACACCACCAGTAACCCTTGTTAGAGATAATCTACCCTCCTTCTCAAGAAACCCACTATATAATCTATAGAAGCATAACCATCCCATGGTATCCCCAAAGGTCTCAACACATGAATATGCTCATATGCCCATCAATATAACATGAACTCAACACTGATCCCATCATGTCTATGTGCTCTGAATGCCTAGTGTTCTATATAAATTTGGACCAACAACACTAGTGACCCCCTAAACACAATCCTCCCCAAAAACATCTCCACTAATACTCTTAGTATAAAATAAGGGAATTGGTCACTACTTGAATCAAGTAAAACAAAATAGGACAATATCATCATCATCATTGTTAGCAAATAAATGTATCATATAGCCCTATAGTATAGTGGCCCATAGCAAATTCCACCTACACGATACTTGACATGGACCTGATCTACTCCATATATCAGATCTATGTGGTAGTCCCTCTTGTCACTCTCTATATGATAAATTGGCATGCCTTGAATGGGTAGCCATGCAATCTTATGCACATACTCTAGTAGGATGATCATCTCTTAAGTCATCAACAAAAATTTGTTTGTGGTTGGATCCCATCTCTTGATGAGGGCCATGATCAAAGCCACATCTTATGGTAGGTGATGATAGTATCTCATGGACCCTAGACCAACATCCTCTATGTTTCTCCACTCATCATCAATCATCCCATCATGGACCTTGATGAAGATTGTAGGTAATTAGTTGTTCATCTGAATTTGGTCATGTACTTGCAAACCAGTCACATTATCATGCAGACTTATTTTTCCTCATGAAGCTCATTGCCATCCTATACTTACCTTTTAAAACATCTTCTAACCTCACCCATCACTTTTACCATATTACCTCTAACATTCACAACAAACCTCTATCTTTATCTAAACACATTTTAACATCAAACTATGTTAAACACCAACCCTAACACACTATTATAAACACCTAACATTTTTCCCACCTAACTATACCCACCAACACTTTTTAAACACCTCATCCTATTAAACTTGCATGTGACCTTTTTAAACTACTTAACACAACTATTAAACACTTTAACAAAACTTTTTACAAACTTTCACAAAACATACAAGCTTTAACATCTTTTACAAATGTTAACAAAACATTAAAAACTTTAACAACCTTCATAAACTTCACACTTTTCTAACAAAAATCTTACTATACCCTTTGATTTTTTATGCCTAATTAAACCATTAATGGTCCCTTAGGATCTTTTACCCCCATGTTCGACTACCAACAGTGGGGATGAACCACTAATAGTCACTATGTATGACCACCGATGGTGAAACCCTACCACCATTTCCCACCAAAATTCCTCAAATAAACCTCTAAATCATAAATTAAACTCCCTAACACTATTCTAAAACCCATTATTAGCCTATAACACCCTTCCAATCTCAATTTCACCCACTAAGTTGACTAATTTCACATAAAAACTAAATTATGGAACACATCCCCTAAAACCTAACCACATTAATTCTAAATTACCATCCAACTCATTCAACCCTACTCAATAAAACTTCAACAAAAATCAATTCAACTACCTATCAATTTCAACACACCCTTACCTCATTCCATGATCATTGATGAGGTCAAAGCCTGCATACTACTACTCGATCATGCTTTTATCCACCCTACATCTAATTCAAACTCAATCAAACTTGAACACTCACTCAACCTCTCACAAACCTCCACCTCAACACATTTTTTCTACTTTTAACAACATGCCAAACTGCACAAATGCTAGAGCACAAACAATGGTGATCAAAATGTCAAAAAGTAAAAATGATTTTGAATTTTTACTTTTTATGTCTTAGATTTTTAGGATTTTTACCTGATCATCAATGTTTAGGGTGTTCATTAAAAGTTGATCTAGGGAAATCTTGACCATCAACAATTAGGGTGACCATTGACAATCGATATGAGGAACACCTGACCATTGACAGTCAAGGTCCCCTAAATTTTTATATTTTTTAAGCACCCCACCTAGGTGTTAACTTTTGGAGATCACCTCATCTCTACCCCACTAAAACTTGAACTTTTGGAGATTACCCTTCTTTGGCTACCCATTTGACCATGTCCACATCAACATTGGCCATTTTTTACCTAACCTATTCACATATGTTACGATGAATTTGCATTGGTATTTATGACCACACCAAAGATTTTTTCCATGTTGACCATTTGAATTTTACACCACCTAGTGCACAACTAAACCGTTTGAGTTTTTTAAGGGAACACTTCCTACCTCGAATACCTATAAAAACATTGATCCTATCTAGGAGACTTATATAATAACTTGATTAGCTATGACTAACATTATAGGCTGATTACCCTATCACTTTGTTTTTTTAGAACTAACCTTATTTTTACCAACATTGGAAATTTTAGTCTTTGCATGATCTTGACTAATGCACTTAGTCACATTATTTGTGTGTATTTGTGTTTAAAATATCTAACCCCTTTATCACTACCTAGTGACTTACCATATAGAACTTATCAAACTCCAACCTAATTTTGGTTTCACCTCATTAAATCATGGTTTGAAGGGAAACACCACCTCCCATACTTAGTGAAATCATAACTTGACCATCAATTCATTTTTTATTCAATAGCTTCTAAATTTAAATCTACATAACAAAAAGGGGCAAAAAATAAACACTAAAAAATGCACATGATGGTTCTAGTTGTTTAAATTCCTTAAGATCCTTATCCATGAGTTTAGTTAACCACCTAGTTAACTATAACTCATCAACTTACTAACTTAACATTTAAAAAAACCCTTTTAACCCCTACCTTAACCAATTTACCTTTAGCAACCAACCACAGATGGTCAACCTGACCATCGATGGTTAGCGTGACCATCGACAATTAGGTCTCCTTACCTCCTCAAATTCCTAACACATCATCCAACTATATGCAAGATAACAAGGCACTATTTAATATATTCACCTTATGGGGTGCTAATTAACTTCCAAGAATCATGATTAACATCATCACCCTCTAGGGAACCTTCCATCCTCTATCTATCTTTGCCTATAAAAGGAGGGGAGTGGGAGGTGAAAAATGATCAATCACAAGATTTATCAAGCATATAGGTATTTAAGCTCTCCAACATCCAATCTTCTTATAGCAACTCAAAATCAACAAAAGAGACTCAAACCTCTAAAAAAAATTATTTTGAGGCCAAAATACTATTACTCTGGTAAAATTACTTCAAGTTTCAAACACCCACCAAGTAGAAAGCTACAGGTATATCAATACTTTAGTATTATTATTTCATATTTTTTACCTCCCTAACCTAATCAGACCTATTTACACCTTATTTCCTCTCTACCAGATACTCAATATAAATTTTGTCTTCCCATCTACCTACTCTATAATTTTTCTTTGATCACCTTTAAAAACATATAGGTTATCACTGATAGTTAACACAACCGTCGATGGTCACCCCTAACCATCGATGGTTAACCAACTGCTAATGATCAACCCAACCTCTAATAGTTAACCTAACCATCAATGGTCACTGTGGTAGAAAGAAATAAGTTATTTTTAGCTCATTACCCCCAACTAAACCTAAATTTTTGTGTTCTTACCTATTCACAAACCCTTTTCCAATTTTTTGAACCAGACCCCACCTACTTTAGCATAAGTATTGATTGGCTTTTTTGTAGATTTAGTCATTTTATTTAACAAGCACTCTAATTTCTTATTATATTTCATTTCCTCTATGTTATTAATGTATATTAATTTATCATCTCCAACTTGATTATTACTAATAGTGGATTGATAGCCTCCTAATAAGCTTATGATTCTTAGATCTAGCTCACATTACGTAGTCCACTCAACTATCTTTCTAACGATCTCCTTTGTTAGTGTGTTCTTATTTTTAGGTCATTCCATCCTATCCAAAGAGGAGTTCCCCATCATCATCTAGATTATGTGTGCATTACCAACCAGGTATTTCTATGACACACTTATTACTATTTTCTTATTTTCTTCCAAAATTAAGAAATGAGTGGAAATTAAGAGAAACAATGAGGATTAATGGAATTCAAGATAAATAGTATATGTTTATTAAAATTGTTTTTTAACAAGGGATAAATAAAATTGACAAGATTTCTTAAGTATAGTCCAAGTTCAAAGTTGAGGTTATGAATATCAATTGTGATGAATCTTAAGTCATCATTCAATATTGCCAATTATGGTAGAATTTTTTGATATGTGTTTTATGCACATCTCATAGAGTTTAAATGAGGTAGCCTCAAAATTTTTGGGATCTATATGGAATAGGGTTCCATTTTAGGGCATGAGTTGTAGATATATGATTAAATCAACTATGTAATGAAATAGTAGGTCAAGCTTATGGGTTATTTAACTAGGTTTTATTGATGGATACATAGGTTATAATTAAAAGGGAAACCACTAGGTAAGTTAGATGGGTAGACAACTATTATATGTTGGGAAGATATCAAAGAAACAAAAAAATGGTGGGGGGGGGGGGCACGGGTAAGGTAGAGAAGAAGGTTATATGTTATTTGAAAATTAATTTATAAGGTTATTTATTTGGTGGACAAGTATCTCAAGAACTAGTTCTTATTGTTTGAAACTTTTACACACTCATGAATAAACATGGTTAACAGTCTAGGATAATAGATGTAGGATGTTTAATGGTCTCAACTAAACATTTGTCTTCTTAGGTATACTAATGCATACCCTTGTATAATAAGTTACAATTAAGACCAAGAAATGATCTAGGGTAGCTATACTTCACACCTCAAAGATTATATCAACAAATATACTTATACACACATTAGATTATCAATTTAAATTATATTAACCATCCAATTCAATGAAATTTATAAATCCTCAATATTTATTGCACATCTAAGATTAATATTCATTAATAAAATAATTAGATTCATTTGTAGAATTAGTACCCATCAAAATTATTGAATCAATACATACAAAGAAACTTCAAATTCATTAATGTAGAGAGGGAATAATAAAGAACAAACATATTTTCATGACAATAAATTTATTTATCTCTTCTTTTATATTCATCTTAAACTCACTTAGGTAGAAAATAATGTTCTACATTTATATAAATAACTTAGGGAAGGGGTCACCTCATCTTCGAAGTTTAAAAAACTTTGATTACATTTTAAAAGATTATATGATAAGTCTTAATTAAATATTACAAATTATAGATACATTATTCATACAATATGTGCATGCTAACAAAATGATTCAATTAATTACAATATGGATGTAATTGGGACTTAACTATTCATTTATAACCATTACATTAAAAATTATACAAAAATAGCCTTCAATCTAAATCACCTCTTACTTAATTTTTCTTAAAATTATCATGGGAACTATAGTTGTGCTTGTGCTTGATGACATGGTAACTAGAGATATGATTTGTGATATACTCATTGATTGAACTAGAGTTACAATCAGAGCTAAAATGTGAGGTGGCATTGATATAGTTACTATTATTGGCACTATAGGTGGGGTTTGTGGAGTAGAACTAGAAGGTTGCATTGATGTTGATTTTTCTTGGCATCCAACTCTTCATAATAATTATAAGACTTAGCATATTATGTGTAAATTAAGATCATGTCAAGAATATGCAACCTAATCAGACTACCAATTTATTCCATTAGTCGTGTATGTTCTATATTGGTGGATCAAAAGACAACCCAAAAGACTTATACCTCTATTGCCTTATTCCTTACTATGCTCAACTTATCTTTGATGTATTCCAAATTTAGTCCTTATAAACACTATTTGAATCCATTAGAGACTTGTTGAATCATTTCAACAAAAGTAGCTCAAGTTACCAATTTACCTATATTATCCTAGATTATTATTGATTCAAGCTCACTCAAAATTTTATCTATTTGATTTTCTTATTTGATTAGTTTTTTTACTAGAGCATCATAAGATTATAACCAATCCTAAGCCTAATATGTTCTTATTCAAGCTAGATTGAATGCATTTTATGCCTTCATAGGGGTCATCAAATCTACGTGGATAAATGCCTTATTGGTGGATAAAATACCAATAAATTCAACTTATTCTCATGTTCCCTAATAATTTTCAACAATTTGGTTATGGAATTTACATGTGGATCAAAATTGACTCTCAAGAGTGAATTGAATCCAAAATCTCATATAGGCTAAGTGTTGCATTTTGCACATCTTATTGAATATCATAATGGACTCAAATCACCTATTTATACTCTCTTAGAGTTTCTATATCTTCTTTCATATCTTATTTATCCATCTCTTTTCCCTCATGTATAGTGAAAACTGCTTTAGTATGGGTCTCCTTATAGAATTTTAGGTCCTTAATGAATGGGGAATAACCCTTCTTCCTATTCTATCTATTCTAAATGGAAAAACCTCTTCCCTTTTATCCATGATCAACCTTTTTCCAGAGTTGTCCTCAATCTTCCTATTTTTGACCCATTAGAACAATGTTGTGGCCTTGTCAAATAATGAGAGCACTATTAGAAGTTCATTGATCTTTAGATTGGGCCTCTTAAAGGCCAAAGATCCTAACTCCTTGGCCTAGTCTGAAAGAGTGATATTTTTTAGGATTTTATGGTTGAGCTTCTACTTTCACATGCTCTTCAATCTTAGGCTTAGTGATATAATAATGATTGGTCATTGAGGGAAAAAGTAATTTAGACTAGTATATGTTTCCAAATTATGGCATTGGGTGCACAACATAGAATCATTTATTTCTTGGAGCCCTCTTTATTGTCTCTATTATGGCTATGGATATTGGTGTTGAAGAAGAAAAAGGTAAAACTAATTGGGTAGAGGAAGAATCAATTTGGGTGATAGGTTAGTCGATGGCTAGGACAAAAAGAGCTATGGTTCTAGGGATGGAAATAAAAGGAATGGAAACTATAGTAGTGGAGGTTGAAGAAGGTGAAGTGGCACTACGTAGAGTAATATATGGGTGCATAAAAAAGAGATTAATAGATTATGATTACATAATAAATAAATTGTAAACAATTGGAGTAGGGATGGAATAAATAACTGGTAATGACATCAAAGCAGAAAGGCGTAAGGGGGATATGAAAATAGGACCCTTACTAGATGACTCATCAATGAGAGGTACCTTAGATTTTAAGACTTGTAAGATTAAGACCATAGCTTGATATTATTCCTCCTCATCAACGTCTTATGTTAGATTACCTTCTAGTGAAGGTTGTGACTCCTTGAGTGCTTGCATGGGTATGGTTTATGGTCTATTCCCCTTTGGTTTCCTCTAACAACATCTTATTTTACTCTTAGTTTATGGAGTATTCATCTATTGGGGAAGAGGATGGGAATCATATTTGATGTTAGGGATGTTGAATTTTTTATTTCCTCTTCATTATAGGAGTGAAAGAAAATGATCCCAATATCTCCCCCTCATGTTTTTTATTTTCCTTCAGTCATCTCCTCTTATAGCTCCTACTTAACCTTCCTCAATTCAATAGATGATGCTTGAAGTAGAGAAATTTATTCCTATTCCTCTTGTGCACCAAAAGGCATTTATTTTTCATCTTGTTATTCTTATCCTCTATCATGTGGTGCCTCACCTACCAACTAATCTTGGTATTTTTGTTGGTCTTGAGTCATCAATAACATCTAACATGTTTTCAAAAAGGCAGAAAAGACTTATTGGTATTTAAGACTAGGCATGCTTTTAGAAGTTATTGTGCTCCAATACTCTCTTATAAAATTATGAATATAAGGTTAATGGTTTCAATTCCACCTAAAAGGTAGAAAACCTAAGTTTTAATGTAACCAATGAGTTTATTGGTGAAGTTTGAAAGTTTGCAAACCCATGAGACCTTCCTCACCATCTACAATTTTGAGACAAAGACTTTGGAGGCTCAAAACCCCCTCCTATGAAGTTTAAATCAAGATCTTCGTGGTCCTTTGATGATGATAGGCCTTTGGTAGAGACTTGTGAAAATAACTATGAAGGCCTTCAATAGTACAAGGTATCCACAATCCTATAACAATTAGACATGGTTGAGGTATTAGGCTTGTAGGCCAAGGTAGGATATATAAAAACTATTTAAAATAAGGATTCATAGTTCTAAAAGTCATTATAGAATAATATAGGCTCATTAATGTGACTAAAAGGTTCCTAATGGTTAGTACACATGATCTTAAATCTTGAAAATAAAATTGTAGGTCTTCTACTGAAGGTATAAGAAGACTTAAAGAAGTTTAAAATAAAATGAAAAATCTTAGGATTGTATTGAGAAGGAAAGAACAAGTTATTCATGGGTTTGATGATGAGGTTATAGGTTTAAAATTTCCTACATGGAAATGCAAAGATTTTGAAGAATGTTCTAGACATATACAATCCTAAGACAATAATGAAAGGTTCCATAATCACTTCAATCCTATATGTGGGGTTTCAAGGTCTCATGAAAGATATCTTACAAATGCCATAGGTTGTCAAATAGAAAATATGCCAAAATGGATCCCTCTAAGCATGAAAGTGCAAGATTTTAGCAATTTTAAAAGCTCTTATGGGAAGATATGGTGAAACATAAGCTTCTCAACCTCCTTATAGGACCAAAACATGAGCTTCAAGGAAAAATTCATATAAACCATAATTCTAAAACCTATTTAGCATATACATGAATAGAAAAGTGGTAAAGGAATTTCAGTGAGGTTTTAAACAATAAAACATAATGATTATCTAGCATGTTTGAGAAGATATAATGATAGTTATAGAATGAATCACAAAGATATAGGGATGAGTTAAAAACTCTCCAAGAATGAAGGTAGTTTTAAATAGTAAGAGTATGCCTTATTCAACTATTAAATCATCATTAGGAGCATAATGGGCATGGGGGTTTCATTTTTTGGTCAATCATGATCCTTTCATTTTAATTAGGTGGTAGTTAAACCTTATATCCAAATCTAGTTAAGGATTATTTTGATGTAGTTAAGGATTTGGTGTTGTCCTCAATAAGTAGTATTATAATTTAACATATTTTAATATCACTTGGTGATTCCAAGCTTTACTAGTTACAAATTAGTTCATTAGTTTCATGCCAAAGGAGATAAGGTCTTATACTAGAGGTAAAAATTCAGAGTTTATAGAGTAATATTTTAGTCCTAAGAGGAGGAATAATGATTCACAGTCACTTGAAATGAGAGGAAGTGGTCTAGGAAAACTTATCCAAGATCATAACTAACACCTCCATTTGGTAGATTTTCAAGGTCTAGAGGGATATATCATCAACTTTATCCAATGGTTTCTCTAAAGAACCAACAATTTATTTCATTAAATTGAGGTAATCCATTCAACCTTCAACAAAATCATGATATACCAATGGTAGATTTGAATATTATTCTTTCATTCACTAGTGAAGACACCACCATACCAATTGAACATATTCATGACATAGCCCACATTTTATTAATTTATCATGTCACACAAGATAATGAATATGTGAGTATTTTAGTCACATCCTTGAAATTAAGAGCCTTTTAAAGGTATAAAGGAATTCCACTATATTTTATCCATAATTAGGATAAGCTAGGAGAGAATTTATGTCAAACATTTGAAGACAAGAGTGGCCACATATCACTCATGGAGCAGTTGGCCACCATAAAAATATCTCCACATGAGTTCATGGTGGACTATAATTTTAGGTTTCAAAATACATGAAATAAGATTCCACAACTAGTAATAACTACTATTAAAACTACATTTTATATTGTTCAAGGTCTCTAAATAATGACATAACTATGATGATCCAATCTATGGGTGGTAAAACCCTTCCTAATGTATTTGAAATTACCATTAGGGTTGATAATTCTCTTATATAGGTAGGGAAAATTTCTCTAAGGCTACCCTTACCATTTTTTCCAAAATTGACAACCCCTACATAGCTTGTACAACCTATAATTTTGCCTATTAATCCTACATTGGCACCTATCCTAGCTGCAATCAACCCACAAGATACCTCTACTACTCCCATAAATTAAATTCATGAAGTTAATTCACTCTTACTATGTTTTTAAAATGAATTAGTTGTTCTTAAAATATAAGTGTAGAATACTAGGCCATATCAACTCAACAATCAATACTACCAACCTCATAGAAAACTATACTAGGGTAATGCTCCAGCCCAAGGATAAGTAATTTATTATAGGACTTATCAAAGTCATAATACCAATGCTTCCTTCACCTCTAAATAAATTATGCCTATACAAAACAACCTAGTGCAAGACTATGAGTCATGTTATCATTACAACCATTCACACAATTAGACCACCTATCCTAATGGGGTTCTTAATTATGCCTTGATTGTCCAAAAAATGGCCTCTTCTCAAGAGAAAACTAGTGAAATAATGTTGTAAATTTAATGGGTACCTAAACTACCTCAAGCATAAAATGAATCCACCTTGATCAATTGGCAAGGTGAGTTCTTTTGCATGAATCAGTTTGAGGTGGTATAAAAATCAAGAAATCTAATTTCTCATAACACAAAGTATAAGAATAGGGTGATGGATGAAGATCCATATCTTTCATATAGTCAAGTTTATACCTCTCCATTCCTTAATGAAACCACTAATGGGAGAAAAATTATTGAAGAACTTCAAGTTAAAGTAGGTTAAGTTGTAAAAAAGATAATTCAACCCTCAATTGATCGAGATACTAACCTATAAACAACTCACAATGAATTTAAAGGAATAATAGTAGTTAGATAATCTCAATTTAAACCAAATTAGGCTGCCCCTTAGAAAATTAAATCCCAAAACCATCTCATAAGGAGTGAGTTGTAGTCTAAGGGTCAAGTTTCATGCACTCAAGCTAAAGATGGTGTTGTTACTCTTAAGATACAATCAAATATTTTTGTTATTCCTTTCAACATAATTAAACACATGAAGAAGGAAAATTTCAATTTTTTTATGGGACACATTATCCATTCAATGATAAAAGAGTTTGTTATAAATAGTATTATCTGACCCTCATCTTCTTAGTAGGAATATCAAAGGAAGCATCAATCCTTGCCAATATAGATGATTCAAAATCAATCATTTTGTATACATGTTAGTATAATAGAGTAAAATAAAATGTAGTTAATAATCTTTCTCATTTTTACCTCTTTCTTATCATAGGTGACTTCATGGTTCATAATTACATGATTGATTCTAGTGAAAGTAGTTCTATAAATCCCAAGCTAGTGGATGACAAATTAAGATTGAAATATGTAGCAAACACTAGAGGAGGGTTTTAATTATATATTGAAACCACAAAAATAATTTGTGTGATTAAAGGACTAATTTTTACCATTCATACTTTCCATAATGTCTAGTAGAGTAGCATGTTTCATTATAGACCTCCCTCCCTAATTTATATTATGCTTATCTAGGGTATTTATGTTGATTACTAGTCATCAAATTAGTCTCATATATTTTTAAGACAAGGTATGGTACTAGGATAATCATAAATTCTAATTCAATTTCATAATATCACTTCAATCATTTTATGCCAAATATTTATAATGCTAATTGCATAATTCTTGAAAAAAATGAAGCTATCTTAGAGCATGAATCAAGCACACTCCTTAAGGGCATTCTTAATCTCTTAATTTTTGAATGGGGATTTGGATATCATCATAATTATCCCTATAATCTCATTGTGGAAACTAATATATGTAACTACATATTTCATGAGGAAGGGGAAGGTTTGATTTCTTATTTTGTGTATGAAGAAGACATTGTGTTATAAAATGTATTGAAGCCTCAAGAAAGTATTGAAATAACTATAGACCTAAATTAAAACCTTGATGAAATTTGGAATTTATACTTTTACCTTGTTGAATAACTTGAGATTTTTAGTGGACCATCAACTCCCAACAATCAAAATGAAGATACTAAATAGTTTGTATAAGTTGAAATCCAAGTTGGCATGACCAAAGTTACCATGGGAAGACATGTGCATTAGGTTACATCAATGGATGAATATGATTGTCTTCATAATAATAAATCAATATTTGATAGTTCATTAAAACCTTAAGGAGAATATGATCAAACTTGATAGAAATTTTATGGAATCCTTATAGATTTAAGGCTATAAGAAAACTAGCTTCTCATAAAGTACAAAACAAAGACATAATATAAATTATAGTAGGTAAAGATCATCTTGAGATGCCAAAGAACATGATTATACCTACCACTTGTAACTAAAGGAATACTTATATGAGACATGGTAGTATTAATTTTATGTTCTTAAATAATTTTAAACATCTATCATGCCAATGGAGCTTAAGGAGTACCCTAAAGATGCTAATGAGCTTTCAGTTGTCATATCTCAACTTTATGATCTAAACGACACCTTCAAAGATAAAAATTAGTTTTAAAATTTATATTTAAGTCCTTTTATTGATTAATATTTTATAATTTATCAATTTTTCCTAGAAGAGGCTAGCCTTTTATCATGAGATTGGTCAAAGTTGAAGAATAGATATGATAACTAGGTTATGCAACTAAGTGTTGATGAGCTACAAGAATATTGTGTCAAAATGGAAGGTATGTTTGATCCATTTGAATCATTTGTAAACAATAAAACAAGATTTATAATCCAATAAGTAGAGAATGGATTGATATTCATGACCAAGAAACCATTCTTGAAGGCTAATAATTTAGGTGGTCAGGCTGTAAAACCAACTCCCAAGCACCTCTTTAAACTATATCATGACATCTTTTCTCGTATTAGGAAATATTATAGAGGATTATCCTTTTATCCAATATGAGTGAATCCATCTTCAAATATTTCACATATTAGGTAGCTATTTTTTTTATTCTAATTATTATTTACATATTTTCCTAGTAGTCTAGTTGTGTTTTCCCTTTCCCAAAGTCTTGTTGCACATGTTCTAGTTGTTATCCATTCTTTGTTTTATATTTTAAGGTTAAATTTATTTTTATTTATGCTGGTCTATTAGGGTGTATCTTTTTTATTTGGTTTGTCCTTCACTCCATGCCCAATAGACTTGTTAAGGTAACTAGTCTAAGAATTTAGACACACAAACACCACTGGGAGGTCACCAAAATGATAGTTATTATATACATCCATGGTTCCTAGAACATATTATCACTTTCAGAGTGTAATGTTTTGAAAAATTTAGTCCAATTCTCTTCCTTGTATGCATCTCATGGAGCTAGATATGTTCAAAACTAGGTATGCATCAGTCCTTATACTTCTAACTACCTTGAAAGAGTATTTTGGTCTTTGTCATGATTTTTTTCTTGTGTAAAAGTTTTTATGGGGTTCCTCAATGCATAAATAATGTAATATATCATTTTAAAATTATTTTTTCACCTTTTTTAAAACACCATTCCATGCTTAGAAACATTCAAGTTGAGGGTAATATAATTATGGGTTATAAAAATAACTATGCCATCATATGAAAAAATATAAGTACTTAAATGTGGGTTTTAATAGAAATGAGGGTCATAAAAGGTTTTTTAAAGTCATAATCAAGTCATAGATACATTTTAAATGTAATTAAAAGTGAATAAGAGGGTACAAAAGGTCATAAATACTATTATTTAACCCATTCAACTCATTTTTGGAAATAAAAACCTTTAGTAATATCTTATAGATATGTATAGTGATAAAACGACCCTCCATAATCTCCATCATTCCATATAAAAGCGGGTAGTGTGAATTAAATGACTTATTTTCCCTCTCTTCCCTGTAATTGATAGCTTTTATTCCTCTCTCAATTTTGGAGGATGCAAAATAAAACTAAAACTATTCTATTTTCCAAATGAGTATGTGGGTTTCATGGGTTTTAAAAAAATTTATAGGGTTATTAAATGTCATGGAGATCCATTAGAGCATAAAAATCATTGATTTCAAGAAAAATAGAAAAATACTTCCAAAATGAATATTTATATGGGATTTATAGGTTTTTAAGGGGTTTTCTTCAAGTTTTAAGAATTGTATGACCACATTCCAGGGCATATAAACAGCATGTAAGGTCATCACCTTATGATAAATCCATTATAATTATTTAAAAAAGAGTATCCATGCTATAAATTCTAATAAAAGGCCAAAACTGACCTAAAAACACCTTCACAGACAAACACAAGCTATGTTTTAGGATGTACCAAAAGATCTAAGAAGATGCATGGGTATATTAATCTATTGGATATAAATGAATGGGTCACAAAGGACTTATCCTAGGTTTTATGAGATTTAAATATCAATATAAGATTATGAAAAATCATTTAGAAGTTGAAATATCCCTCAAAAGAACTCAATGGAGGCACATTTTTTAAGGATATCAGATTTTTTATATTATATGGAAAATAATGGAACTTGTGGGAAGTCAATGTCTATTAATCATCATTTGGATGCATCAGAGTAAACTAAGAATCTTGAAGGTTCATTGATCCAGTCAATACTTCATTGATGGCCCAAAAACCCTCTTAAAACCCTAACCCTATTATATTTTATTCCATTAGAGTTAATTGGGGTTTGAGAGTGCTTCAATATTGAAGGAAGAACACAAACCTGTATGAATAAAAGTTAAGTTTTCAAGGCATTTTAAGGTGTTCACTTAAATAGAGTCTTTAATAAACTTTATTATCCTCATCTAACTCATAAATTTATCCAAGTAATTGGAGTATGCATAAAACCCATAATAATCTTAGTTTTTAGGGTTTTAAGATGTTTTGAGTCTTAAATACCCTTACATAGGTCTACAAGGCAACAATGATAATTTTTAGTCATTTAGAGGTGTTTCCTTGAGGATAAATCCTCAATCCAAGAATAATAAATTTATTTATTTCTCTTAATGTTTCATATACATGGGTTTGGTCTCATGAATGTTAGTTTCAATATATAATAATGTCACTTAATCTAAAAGGAGGTCCTACATGCTTGTATACCAAGAATGGTAAGGTTCTACATACATCGATGAGATGCTCAACTTAAAGTTGGAATTTAATAAATCCAAAAAACTACATATTTCACACTATATACCTTTCAATCACAATTATATATTTAAACAGTCATAAGTTTCCATGTTCAAACACTCCAAGAGATAAATTTATCTAGTATATAGCCCTCTTCTCCACTCATATGCTACTCTCTTTAGAAAATCACCATTATGATATGTATGAAGGTGTTATGTCCTAATTTTTTAGTTATTTTTCTCTTTAAAATGCTCAAACTTGTTTTAAAATATCCATTTATATATCTTATTAGTTATTTCTTCTTCTTCTTCTTCTCTTGCATTATTTTCTTATAAATTGGGCTAAAAATGCCTCTCTTTGGATCCCTCTACTTGGGTATGACAAGACTCTACCCATTTGAGTTTGTAATGCTAGTTAAATTTCTTTGAAACTAATTACAAATTGATTTGCCTTCTTTAAATTTATGTTATTTTATGTGAATTTATTAAGTTGTTGATATTTCCTTATGAAGACTTTATTTTCCTTTGAATTGTTGTCCAACTCACATGAACTCCATGCATGCACTCACTATTTTATAGGTCATACACTATGTTAAGTATATTATATGTGTATATTAGCTATTAATATGATTTATTCCCTCTTGAATTACACTAGTCTATTAACCTTTATATGAAATATTGATGCAAGGGAGATTGATATTGAATATTGTGCATGAAAATTAGTATTTATAGGTTTCATTGTATAGTTATAGATAAGTAGAGGATATATAATTTCTAGTGCATCACCTTCATTTTAAATTTGTGTTATCTTATGTTCCTCTGTCTCTCTCCATTTTACTCATAAAATAGTATAATATTTTTATTTTAGATGATTCACTAAGGTAACTATCCCTCTCTAGAGAATCACCCCTCACAAAGGTCACCCACAATTAAGGGGTGTCTCCATTGTGATAGTTTGAAGGATTCTTGGAACCACTCTCCCAAAGGGTTAATTTCAATGTGAAAACACTACTAAAATGGAAAACAAACCAAGAAAGGTAAGGATGTAAATTTTAAATAATTTCATTCACTTAATAATTAATTTTATGTGTCTACAATTTCCCCCACTTTATTCTATTGATGCAATTAAAATTGAGTAAATTATATTCAATCCTAAGTGTGTATATTCTCTTTCTATTTTGAATCTTGATCATGCAATATGCCTTATTTCAAAACCTATAATAATTCCACTAATACATGTTATTTTCCATATATAAAAGTTGAAAATTTGAAACTTTAAATTTGAATTTTTGAAAGACAGAAAGGAAAGTATACATATAAAAGAGTATGCAACCTAATTTCCCTAAAAATTAAAAATTATAGAGTTTTAGATTGAGGTAAAAATAGGTTTTGAAGGGGCCTCGAAACCCTATGACATGATAAAAAAAGATAGAGCAATTACAAGCACAAGGATCAACAGTCCTTAAGCCTACTAAAAACTAGTAGCAAAAATAGGGGCAGCATCATTATCCATTTTATATTCCACCCCCTAAAACTCCAAATAAAGATTTTCTAACTATTTTTGAGGGGTAAAGTCTAGAATAGTTGCCTGCCTACCATCAGCAATATTCTGCTTACTTTCTAGCTCTCTATTTTTCTTTGCAGATCTTCTTCACGGTCTGTCTAGAGAGCCAACATCCAGTTTCACTTTTAAAAACTGTCCATTTCCTTTTCCATATTTATCCATTGTAGAAACCAATTGTTTCACCTTCATTTTCTGGTCTTTTTTGCTGCTTCTTGTTTCAATGCCCTTTGTTATGGTCTTTTTTATCAGCACTTTTCCTTGGTTTAGGAAGTGCTTTATGTTTTCTCCATTATCATTTACATTTATCTCCATCAGAGGGGGAGCATTCTCAGCCTGAATCTCCCTAGACTGAGAATCAACAGGATCTCCTTTCTCTAATTTATTTTCAATTCCATCCATGAATTTTCCTTTCTCCCACTCAGTTTTGTCTTCTACATCTCCCCATCGGTCTTCCATCTTTTGACAGCCCACAATTTGTTTTGATAAATCTATCAAATCAACACTTCTTTGTTCAAGAATTGTGATTTCTAATTTCATCCCATATCCTTCTTGCTCAGAATTTTCATTCTCATCAACAAACTCTTCATCTACCTCTGATTATGGAACTTTGGGATCTTCACTAGAAATCTCTTTCTCCTCCTGAGCATGCAGGACTTTATTATCTTCATTGTTCTTTTGTTCTTGTAGATTATTTTCTTTGGGTATCCATACTTTCTTGTGCTAAACCTTGGTCTTTCTGTCATCCAAACCACTGCTTGAATAATTTTTTCTTTTGTAAGGACAGTTTTTGGCCCAATGCCCCTATTTTTTACAAACATAGGAAGAATTGGGCAGATCTTCAAAAACAAACCTTTGAGTTTTTTTGCCATGCTTAGAAATTAAATCCACTTTTTCTGGGAGATTATTCAAATCTACTACTTTAACATAAATTTTGGCATGTTGAAGTTTGGATCTAGTAGCCGTTGCATTATCCAAAGCCACCAGTTCACCAAAAGAGCTGGCTATGCCTTTAAAAATGTATTCGTGCCAAAACTCTAGAGGGAGGCCAGGAAGTCTTACCCAAATGGGAGTGTTTAAGAAAAAAGAATCTAAAAGATCCATGTTAGGCTCCCATTTTTTAATAGTTAAAGAACATTTGCCAAAAGACCACGGTCCTCCACACAGAACCATATTCATGTCCTCTTTACAGTTGAAATTAAATAAGAAAAAACCATTCAACATTGGAGCCATTTCAACCTCTCCTCGAATGACCCATTTCCTTTTAACCATTTTAGTAAGGGATTCTATATCTGGTCTTGCCCCTAAAAATTTACCCACTAGGGTGAATTCCAAAGAAGACACAGAAAAATCTATTAAAGGATCTGGGATAATAACTTGAAACTCACCTTTCTCCCAGCAAGATTTTGTAATAACCGGTGGGAAGAGAAGTTTTCCATTGGGTTTCTTTCCAAACAGAGAGGACCACATCTTTTGTTCAAATTACTCTGCCTTCAACTCTTCTGAGAATTTTTCCTTGTTTAAATGCACATTCTCTTTCTCCTTTTCAGTCTTCTACCCCACCACAGCAAGAGAGTAATCCTGTTGGGTAGTACTGGTAGGTATTCCAATCTTTTTATCACTATAAAATTCAGTCTCTTCATTTATTTCTACCTCTCCTGCTGTCCCTCCAGGGTTATTACCTCCTTTTTGGTTCACCACCAACAATTTTCCATTTACCTTCCATCCTTCTTTTCCCCCTTCTGGGAGGGCACCTTCTATCTACCTCCCTGCACATTCTGGGAATGCTTCTAGCACACCCTACTCACCCATCATTCCCAGTGTGCCCCAGCGCATCATTCAAATTTTGAAACCATCCGCCTTCCGCCTTCTGCACTAACAACTAGATTGTCAATATTTTTTATATTAAAAATCATAGAGTTATTAATCCTTTGTTTATGTATTTTTATAAATGATTAATATTTGGTCAATTGAGAGTGATAAAGTCTAAATTTAGAAATCATTGAATGTTTCTAAGTTGTAAATATTGTATGCTCCAACTCTCATTTGACTATGTAGATAACTCTGTAAAATAAATAAATGGATGAATCCACTAAATATGGCTCAATACTTATAAAAAGTGAAACCATAGATGTTGAGTGTCATAAAAATATAACATAGTCCACTTGAAACATGTGGAAAAATCATAAAGTTGTAAATGGATCTAGATTCTATTTGAAACTTTGCAACTTTGAAAATTTGAAACTTTGATACTTTTCAACTTAAAAAATATGAAATTCTTCATATATTAACTTGAATATAAATGAGTATCATTCCCTTTATAATATATTAAATTTATATTGAATTCCATTTTAAACATTTTATCTATTTAAATTTGTCATTGTTTTAAAACTTGCCACTTATAACTATAGGAATGTGTTAACATACAATTCACATGCCCCATACTCTAGACAATTTTGAATCATGTTGTAATTTTTAAAAGTACAGTGCCATAAATTTGTAATTTTTTGTTCATAAATATTGAATTTTTAATACAATAACATTTTGATTCCTCCATTTTTATATGAGATACATACCTCATAAGCCACTTATCTCAAAATAAAGCATACATGAAATATAGAATCATGCAATAGAATTTGAACCTTTGAATTTATTTCATCATAATATTTGAATATATCATTAAGAAAATGTTTTAGATAAATATATCATTGAATCACACATGCACACACACACACACACACACACACACACACACACACACACACACACACACACATTGTGAAAATATGGTCAACAATATATTAATCCTATAATATAGGAAAGAGATAATACTATACTAGGATGAACTATTATTTAATATATATTTTAATTCAATTGAATAAAAACAATAGATATAAACTATTCAAACTGAAATTTTAGAATATAAAGATGTAATATTTGAATATAGTATGCTAATATTTTTTATACAATTATAAATTTCATAAAAATTACAAATAGGCCTAAAATATGACAACCTACCTAGAATATATCTTATGCTAAATGGGTGGGAAAATTATGATTTAAAATGACTTAAAAGGAATTGTGTAAAGTTTCATGACCGAATGTATGAATTTAAACTCTAATTGGGAAAGTCTATAGAAGGATGACATGAGTGAAGTGTGGCCTTATCATTTGACTTCATATGCATCTTGGTTGATTATGCAATTGATTTCTTTAAAAAGGTATATGAAATTATGTGTAAGGGTTGATTGATTAATTATGTGTTTTTATGTACCATGTGTAATAAATATAAAACATATACCCTTGTTCCTTCACAATAAACATAATAGAGATCAAATGAAAAAAGAGGAATAAGGTTAGGGGAATATTTGAGTTATCCTAAAAAAAACCCACATAATCTAAGTATTGCCTACATATACTAAATAGGCCTCAAACTAATGTATTTATCCTTTATAGGGTGATTTTATGATCTTTTATTGTGAAAATATATTATTTTATCCATAATATTGAGTGAAATTTTTGAAAATGGATGCCCTTGACCCAAAATTATTAATATTCAAACTTAGCCTATGACTATTAGAATGCATCAGAATTGAAATTGGAATAAACTGATCTTTTGATTAGTTTTTAGCATAATTTACAAGAAATTCATATATTTTTTTTTATAATCATTGATGTGATTATATAGGTTAAAGTTTTGAATATTTTCAATATCTAGCTTTAAAAAATGTGCAAGAGAGCCATTTTGAAACATGCTGATTTGAAATGGGAACCATTGGACTTAGAGGAAAAATTTAATATTTTAAATTTAAGGAGGAATTTAAAATAAAATATTAATAAATATAAAATTAGAGCTATGTATTAACCAATTTATCCCAAAATAACTAGTTGTTAAACTAGTTGTGTTGTAAGTGAGATTGTCAACTAAAAAATATATAAATAACTTCAAATTAAAAAAAAATGCTTGTTGGTATTAAATGATGTATAAAAACAAAAACATAATATATTAATGATTAAATAAAGGTTTCAAAATTTTAATAATGTGTGATACTCCCTTGTGGACAATTCTTATTAATAAGAAAAATCTTAAACAAGCCTAATATAATATAACCTGCATGATAAGTCATTTATAAAAAAGCATAAAGTAAAAACTAAATAAATAAATTTAATTTAAAACTAATTAATATATAATTATACTTCTAAAAATATACTCTAATACAACTAAAATTATACTAATGAAAACAAGGTTGATGTTAAGTTTAGGATAGATTTGTAAAATATTAAAGTCAATACAACTTCACAATAAACTAATAATAATCTTATATATTAATTCATCTGGTAAATTTAATACATTTGATATAATTTATTAATTACATGGGATTAAATATAAATATATTGAGAAAATCCATTATTTAAGGAGTCAAATCTAATACTCAATCCCCAAAATTACTCAACTCCTCATTAAAATCTCTTTCTAAGAGATATCTCAATTAAATATATCTATTTGAGTTGTTCGCACAATCCACTCTCTCACACACAATATATAATATTCATATATCCATATAATGTGAGAGCTAAAAAAATTCTAAACTTTCCACCCTTATTATAAACATGGTATAAAACATATTATTCTATAATTGTAACAAGATACCTTTTCTTTCTCATGATCTTGATACACATGTGTCATCACATAACTCTCTAAAACTATATTCTCACAAGTGGCTTTCAAGGATGTATACAAAACCACCCAGGTAGGAATAAGGACCCAAACTTTTGTCTATGTTCCACACCTATAAGTTAATGGTTTTACACATGATTCAACCAATATCCCAAACACATATAAGGTTTTATAGGACAACTAATAAAATACAAAGATGGTTTTACAGGACAACCAACAACCTCTACATATGGTTTTACATAGGCTTACCAAAAACCCTTAAATATGGTTTTAAATAAGTATTATAAATATATATAATACCCTTATTATAGGTTGATAGATTTTTCTAAAACTCCTTCACACCTAGACTAACATTGGAATGATCTGAGGTGCAAGACACCTAAACTCATACTAGACCTCTAGTTTTGATGAGACTAACTCCTCCAATGTATAAATTATATTGTTATTAGTAAACTATTTATTGTTGGGATTAAAATGGTTAGAAGGATAAATGAAAGGGAAATCTAATCTACTAATTCGAGCTCTTAAAACATTGATAAAATAAGAAAATAACTAGATCTACAATCCAAATGACACTTATGAATTAGTATTTCATATAGAGATATTATTATGTGATCAAATAATGAGGTAAATGATGGAATAATCTTGATTTGAAGAACTAACTAGTTAATTATATCCATTATTATCCCAATCAAATGACATTTAACATTGAACATGACCTGCATAAGTTAGCATACTAGTATCTAGGTGTGATCATCACCTAACAAGGGAGAAAATATTGCCACATGCTCAAATAAAATAACATAAACACACTATACCAAAATATGAAAATATAAAAACAATCATTTTATTATCTCAAAAGGTTACAAATCTCAATCTTGGTAGAGTCTAATCATACCGAAGAGAGGGATTTGAAATATGGATTAAAAACCTAAATATATATCCAATCCTTGAAATCTATAGTCAATTTGGCATATAAGAGAGATGGATAAGTCATTTGGAGTTAACTCAAGACAATATGCTTTGACAATAATAAACAAAATTCTTTATTTAATCTTTTTTATCTCAAAAATCTTCCATGAAGCTCCCTTTTGCATTGAAAAGAAAATGGTAGGCCCTTTGAATTGTTTTTTAAGATTATTTTCATGATTTTTACTCTAATACTTGATTATTAAATATAATTGAACTGAGTTTAGAATATTTGAATTTCCTCCTTTTCATGAAGTCTAAGAAAGATGCATGAAGATAGTCAACTAATCATTTGAAGTGATGATTGGCTCTTAAGGACTATTTAACTATACATGAACTACAATTTCATTTCATGACACTTGAATATTTAGTTGAGCATCGAATAGGGTCAGATAAGTGGTTTGGAAACTCAAAATGAAATCCTTTATTAGTCCTTCAATGTTAATTTCACTTTGATTTATTGCTCAAATATACCTAGTAGGCCAATTAGGCCTAATAACCTACTTATTAATATTTAAATACATTATAACCTAATATAAAACCATTAAAAATGAAAATAAAATGTGTATTATACCTATAACAACTCCTTACACCATGAGATAGGTGGTTGTGATGAAGAAACTCTTGTAACTTAGTCACCATGGTTGACGAGGTTAATTCTACTTCATATTCCTACAGACTGACTATTTTGGAGGAGTTGGTATGGGATATTCTAGGAATATTTGTGACTAACTTATTATTTAAGGATGAATAAAATGTCTGTCTTCAACATCCATGGATTTGATTTCATGTAAACTACCTTGTACCTCATTTTTCATGCTTTTTTCTCCAAAAAATTTGATTTATGCCCTAATCCTTATAATTACATATAAAATTATAATTTATGTGACCGTATATAATTTAATTTATTTTTTAATATGTTTAAAGTTGATTCATGAGGTTTTAATAGCAAGAATATCAACTTTTCTCAAAACTAGTCACTATGAGGATTTGGGAGGGTTTTGGAGCTAAATATTATTAATGATGATTCATGAAGCACATACATACAAATAAAAACTTATTTACATGAATTTTTAGTATGCATTCCTCCTAAACATCCCTTTAGGTATTGGTTTCCCATGTAAAATGTATGAGAAGATAGCCATGTGAAGAAATTTGCCTGCAGGGTTTTGCTTGCATTCTTGATTGGTTACACTCTTAGAATTTTTTCATAAATCACATCCATTAAACCAACATAAATTTTTAATTAATTATAATTACATATGGTTCCTCAAATTATTCTAATATTTTTTGGCCAAACTCTTCATGTGGTGAAAAATACGAGCATTTGATCAAGTCACTTGAATGGGTTTTAGGAACTATAGAATTTAAATTTCTACTCATGCATGAAACTAAATACTCTAATAATCCATAATATAAAAAATCATCATGGGATCTATACCATGTTATCATACCAATATCAAGGTGTCATGTTGCATTTTAGTGCATGGAGATGCTTTTTGGTGATATAAGCCTGTTAGGCCTATAATTGGGTTTTGGCCTAATACTAATATTTGATAGTTAAAACCTATAAGATGATATAATGGATACAAAAAAAAAATTACCTTTCATTTACCATCCCAATTACTTCTCTTTTCATCCCAATTTCTACTTCTCTTCATGCCTCTTAAGGCTGCCTATGGGGTTTCTAGTTTGTCTGGCTTGTGTAGTCCTTATAGCTAGGTTTGATGATCTTATTTGTATAAATTAAAGCCTATAATAATTATTTAAACATCATAATTTATCTATAAACACTCTCTTATTTATTTTAACATCTCTTTTTAATGATATACTTGATATACTTAAAAATGCATCATTACTTCAATGAAGACTTTTAAAAGACTGCCTCGTGACTATGTTAGAGAAGTGAGTGTTTCCACTCATTCACTAAACTATATAAAGGTATGAAAACATTTATGAGGTAATAATTATGAATTTATCCAAATTTTGGGGGAAAATTCCACTTATAGGTGCTCTAAAGTCATCATTTTACCCAAAACTAGCAACTTTGTCCTTGACTGTGCATGTGACTATGTTTGGATGCATGTTTGATGTGTTTTCATGAGTAATATATGTGACTGATATAAAATTCATAATAATTAGTAACTTAAATTCCTCCATTCCTCTAAAATAACCTGAAACCATCTCTCACTTTGTACTAGCATGTTTTCACCCCTCAACCAATGCTTTCTTGATTTCACACACTCATATTTTGTACACTTGGCTGTGTATTATCATCCTTATGAGATGTGGGTGTATCTTTTATTTTACCATGATGAAATTGTATTTTTATATGACTCTCATTTTTATTGAAGTTGTCATGCTCTTCTATTTCTCATATGACCTTGCATACCACTGTGCTTAGAATCACTGTTTGACCTTTTAAAGATAGGCCTGAGTTTCATGAGAGGGTTATATATGAGCCTTATAAGAGGTGAACTTTAATTGTGGTTTATTTTGGATAACATTCTTCCTTTAATTTACTTCTCCATGCTCATGTGACCTCATAAAAACTCCATTTAATTATGCAACTACTTATCTCGTCATTGTCTCTTTTCTTGGAAATAAACTTATGTGAAGAAGACTTTAGGTGAGTATTTGAGCTTTAATACTAACTATAGAACTAGTTTTAATACCAATTCATGATTTATAGGTACATATATCATCATGATTATCATGAAACATCCTCTTGAGTATGAACTCCTCTAAAAAATAGTGGCTTTTCAAACTATCCTAACAACTTAAAAGAAAGTATTCCCTCTTAAGTGGTTGTAGGTGAATTTTCATTTGATGTATGATTGTAAGACAATGTATTTGAGTATAATATATTTTATCTTGATGAGACTAAAACCTAATTTCTCCCTTGAGTATGGATTTGAATCAGGAAATCTATATAAAACACTTTATTTACATACTAATACGAACTTGAACATATGATTCTGTTTCCATAAATGTAGGTGTGTGTTTGAGTTCAAAGATTATACTCTTCTTTGGATCATAATTTAACATGATATTATAAACTCATACTTCTTGAAATCCCATGAAGTATTCTCTTTATAATGTGACTTCCTTCGATACGTATACCATCGTGTTTCACATCTTCCTTGCCAATTTGAAAGTATGACTATGCTTTTAGCATAGTTATAGGTGTTCTTAGGGTTTTATCCTGACTCTAAGGTAGTGTTTAGAGTCCCTCTATCCTTAATGATTCTTTATCCTTTAATTATGATATCTATTTTGGTATCAACTCTCTTATAGTCCACTATCCCTTCATTAGATCATATACATGTCTCTAACTACTTAATTGTACTTATGCTTATAGGTCCTTGTATGGATTGGGATATGAAATGATGATTCTATGACCACATAAGGTGTTAATTTTAGCTGATATATGTCAAAATGATTTATTATTCCTCACGTCCTTCTTGAAGTGGTCTATATTATATTAAAAGTCTCCATCTAGCATGATCACATATCTGACTGTAGGTTGTCAAATTGGGTTGACTGTAGGTTACATTTATGCCTCATAATCCATATTCAATGATTCACATGATTTTTACCTTAGATATCTATTGAAATATGATCTCCTTATAAACCCGAAAATCTTCTTGAAGTGTTCTCATTTAGGTATCCTTCATCATCATTTCTTGTTAGCTTGACTATAACAATGGGCATAGTGTTGTAGGTCTCATTATTCAAGACATATGAGTGTCACACCTTACTAAGATACAATTATAAATATCTTTATTGATTCATGATGATGATAATAATCATTACTACCTTGAAAAACTTATCCTAATGTATCATATCACTTATGAAGAAACACTCTAACAACCCTTGCTTGATTACATTTATAGGCCTACAGGGTTTTGTATGGATCAAGGTTCAGGGCTTGAGATGCTTGGAGAGATTTGGCA